>MU181998.1:494771-507597 GCA_016904865.1 Pissodes strobi | reverse complement strand
TAACATAATTGCTATCTATATTCATAATGAAAGTTTGTCGGTTGTAGGTTTACGCAAATAATTTAAATTTGACGTAAAATATACCACGAGAATGGATTTCTGTGTTAAACTATATTATTGAGAGATTACTTACTGTCAGAGAGGAGGAACTCTGTTTATAGTAATTTCATGTATTCCTGTAAATTATCGGTTATGTTAACACCTGTGGTTCTAAACATACATAATAAATAATACCACGGTATATGCATAAAATCTGCAAACTCAATTTAGGGAAAAACTCAATTAGAAGACCTATTTAGTTCGGAGTAGTTTGGATGTGACCCGTTTTTTTTTTAATATTCCAACATGTTTTGATTACGTAAGACCTGCAAAAATAAATACATTTTAGTGAAGCAGAAGCTTTATTTCTATTAAACCATTTAACTTTTTCTTAACAACAAGCTTAAATATCGATTTATTCGAAAATTCTTTGATAGATACTTCCGTAGCCGGTTAAACATACCACTCCATCATTTTAAAGTGGTGGGGATTTATTCATTTAAAAAGCTGATTGGAACCGAATTTCCGGTGGGCTCCACATTCGAGAAATACGCGTGTCCTATCCATGAAAATACCTTTAATGAGTTTTTGTTTGAACTTAAATTTTGGGTGTCGAAAACGGCAATTTTTGCGCAACGAAAAAATGTTTAAAAAACTCAGAACCCAAAGTAGGAGGCATCCGCCAAAATCGAAGATATTTCTTTTTGCATCTGGAGGGACTTTTTTCGGAAAAAATCGGTCCAGTCGTTAGGTACAGCGATAGTTTCCAAATTTCAAATATGACCCGTCCTATCAAAATTCCTGTCGTCTATATCGAAAAATACCAAATTTCCCTAAACTGAAGCCAATATGCCTATAGATTTTCTTACGGTCAAGTTTGTCACCCCGAACCTCTCAACCGGCTTTCATAATTTTTGGCGAAAAAAATACATATATTTTGTTGCTGCGTGCCCATCCAGAAGGATGACACAGGCTTCTATTACCCGGAATCGTTTTTTTTTTTGCCTTGGCAACCAATTCTAAGCTTAATTTGGCCCGCCCTGGTTTCCGCCTAGAGGGGGTGATATTTTTTCCAATACGATTTCTCACTATATTCGCAAAGATAAAGACACAACTCAGTACTCTGATAGAGGTTTAAATAATACCACAAATACATACAAAGTGATCCCGATAATTCTTTAAATTGAAATATCCATTATGTTCTTCAATATTATTGCTTTTTTTCTCTACAGAATATATTTTTTAAATAGCAGCAAAGGATGTTGCATGGGCGTTAGATTTGAGGATTCGCAGGCCAATTGATTGTGCCATATCCACCCATTCACACTTGGTAATTATAAAGAAAGTCTCTTACTGCCAGAATATTAAAAGGGGATTCTCAGTCCTGTTATCAGATTATATTTTGCAGAGCTTGAATTGCTGGTTCATCAAGAAAATGTTCAATTTAATTTTCCTAAAGTTCCAGATATCTTAAATCATTCAAAATGCCACGGAAAAAATCGGCTAAGACCTTATGCCTCAAAATGCTGCACTAAACTTCTATTGAGGAATGTGCTTGAAAGGTAACTGGCCCGAGAGCTTGTAGATTTTGATGACAGTTTTCCTATTATACTGATACCGGCGCCGCGGCGCCGGCGGCGGGGCGCTGGTAGATATCGGTTCACAAAATATTATTGAAATAATTTGGATCATAATAGAAACTTCGCCTTATAATTTCCACAAATTCTTTTTTCGTTCATCGTCTGAACCAGCCTAATTTAAAATCGCGATATCTCTATTGATTTAAAGTTCTCTGAACTGTTCCGTACTGCGCCGTACTACGGTAAAGGCAGGACGGAATTGAAAATTTAATTCATGTAACTTGCCTAGCTCACGTATTATATAAGGATGCGGAAATTATTAAAGCTTCCTTCCCTTTGGTCAACGACCAAATAGCAAATGTGAAAAAAATATTCATAATGGCCCCATTAAGAGTTCCGTTTTACAAGGCGAATTTGCTTGGAGTACCATTACCACCTGAGCCTGTCGTGACCAGATGGAGTACCTGGATTCGTGGGGCAATATTTTATCCAGATAATTTGCAAAAATGGAAAGACTTAATTTGACAGATGTCTGACATTCAAAAGTGTAAAGAAATATTTGAAAATGTAAAAGTGGAACAACTTAGCTGTTGTATATTAAATGTAACTATGTATTTCTAGCAGATAATATTTTTCCAACTAGAAGAATCGGATAAAAGTCTACCAGAGTCGATGAATATAATAGAATCATATGTAAAATATTGGAAACAAATAGGTGAGGTAGGAAATACAGAAACGGCAAAATTAGAAAGTTTAATGAAGAAAACACAGGTTTTAAGGCAAGTCGTAAACATAATGTCAGTTAAAACTGTAAATAATTTGACTATTGAACCTGCCTTGGTCCCAAAATTAAAATTTTGCCGTATAACTTCAATAGATGTAGAAAGATCGTTTTTTTTTTGTACAAAGATGTCCTTAGTCATAGACGCCATAATTTTTTAGTCCAAAACCTTGAAGTACACGTAATAAGTGGTGCATTTTATATTTTTTCAAATTAATATTAGTATAAGTTTGATATAAATATTGATATAGGAAAATTGTATTTGTGATAAAATAAAATATGCAATTTTAAATTATTTTTATTCAATACTTGATCCACTAATTTAGTGAAAATTTAATTAAGAAAATCAAAATTTAGTTGATTTATTACTGCATACCATTCATTGCATTTTTAGTGTTTTTTTTGCATATATCCTGCATAAATTAAAAAAATACGTATATATGCGCATATTCTTAAGGCTTTTTACTGCATATAATCCGGCCTTTAATTGTAATTAAGAAGTTTTTTTTGCGTACTCACTGAAAAGAATTTAATTTTATATTTTGCAAAAAAAAAATACTTACACGCACTACCAAATTTTTTTTTATGTCACATAAGAATAAAGAATTTGGATCTATTTTGTTGCTATTTTAGAAAGCGTTTTTACCCTGTTGCTACGTGAAGAAATAAGTTTTTTTAAATTGCTTCAAAAATAAAAATATTTGATTCTTATTTGTAAAGGTCTAGTTTGATGCAAGCCATGCGATAACGGAATTTATTAACTGATTCTGTCTTTTTTTTTCATTAAATATAACTTTCTTCACTACATTGCTTTATTAGATGACTTTTGGATTTTTCGAATCCCTTACTATGTAATGAGTTATACTCATTATCTCAATTTCCAACATCAAACTGCCACTTTCTAATAGACGCAGGCATTTCAAATGTCACGGTTTTAGTATAAGCTCCAGTATTGCCTTTTATTTCAGTTATCCCGCTAAGCCAAAATACCAATTTCATTTATTTTGTTGCAGTTACACAACTCGACAGAATATTCCGTTGTCCTATCATCGGTTCAACTCTCGACAAGTGGACTTTATAGATGCGAGGTCTCTGGGGAGGCTCCTTATTTCGAAACTGTCACCGATCACGCTTATATGATGGTTGTGGGTAAGTTTCTCTGCTAGATTGTACTCCGCTGAGAATAAAATAATATAAATACAACTGTATGTCTGTAATTATGGAGTTTGCGTTATAAATGTAAAGTGACCTGGAATTGAAATTGACATTTATTAGAACTTATACCCGTCTCAAAATTTATAAAACTGTTTGATCATCATGAAGATAAAATGTAGCGTATCATTTTAAAAACTTAAAACAAAGGTGTGACCGTGTACAGTTAGAGTGGGCCGAATTTTAACAATTTCGGAATTTTGATTTGGAATAGTGTGAAAAAGTTGCGTTTTGGCAATACAAAGAAAATATTTATTTCCGATTTTTTTTGTCAATTTGGTTTTTTCACCCTCTACAGGGGGTTAAAAAATTTGAAAATTTCGAAAAACTGAAATTTGTAATTTTGACTTGGAATAGGGTGGAAAAGCTTCCTCTTGAAAATGAAATATTTAACTTTAATTTTCTCCTCAATTTGCATTTTCCACCCTCTACAGGGGGTTGAAAAGTTAAAAACCACGATATAGCTCAAATTGTGAAACAGCTCTTCGCTTTTTCAATATTTATTAGGCTAATAATAAATATTAGAAAAACCCAGATCTCACAGCGGGGACGTGGCTGCTCTGCGAGTTCCATCCACCCTCCCTCTTCCTAAACTCAAGCGATTTACTGATTAAAGTCTTTTTTAGTTTAAAAGTGGGGCATTGATTTTTGTGAATCTATCTTTACTTTAACAAAACTATCCCTTTTATCTATGCCAACAACTGAACAAGATTATAACTTGACGCATCGTTCTACCGCTTGGGTGCGACACGGATATGACTCATATTCAAACTTTTCCTCAGGATTACTTGTTACAAAATGCTTGATATCTTCAATGGTCATGCTTTGAAATATCGGAGGACAAGTGACCTCATTTTCCTGCCAGTTGATTAAATCGATGTGGTCACCAGCGTCAAAGTTAAGTTTGGGTAATTTGAAAATCCGAATTTTATGTTGATTATCTTTATTTTTCGAATTTATAATCCGTCTAAGAGGAAGCTCTCTTATAAAATTACGAGAATCGGAACACATACATAACAGTAGGTTCTCAGGATTGTGAAAATATGAGTTGCGCTGAATCACAGGGTCAATGATACTTTTTAACTCTTGTTTTAAATATCGGCTTACCTTTATACTTTGAAAAACATGCTTTGCTCCGTGTTTAACTGATGGATTAAATTTTATTGCAAACCACATAGGAGCATAAACTTTCAAAATAAAAATAGTCAACTGCATTAAGTTTGTGTTGGGATCTTCTGTGCCGATATACAGTGTAGGTATTTCGGCACAGAAGATTTTTATTTTGAAAGTTTATGCTCCCATGTGGTTTGTAATAAGATTTAATCCATCAGTTAAATAACGGAGCAAAGCATGTTTTTCAAAGTATAAAGGTAAGCCGATATTTAAACCAAGAGTTAAAAAGTATCATTGACCCTGTGATTCAGCGCAACTCATATTTTGCACATCCTGAGAACCTGCTGTTATGTATGTTATCCGATTCTCGTAATTTTGTAAGAGAGCTTGCTCTTAGACCGATTATAAATGCAAAAAATATAGATAATCAACATAAAATTCGGATTTTCAAATTACCCAAATTTAACTTTGACGCTGGTGACTACATCGATTTAATCAACTGGCAGGAAAGTGAGGTCACTTGTCCTCTGACATTTCAAAGCATGACCGTTGAAGATATCAAGCATTTTGTAACAAGTAATCCTGAGGAAATGTTTGAATGTGAGTCATATCCGTGTCACACCCAAGCGGTGGAACGATGCGTCAAGTTAGTAACGGAAGCTTCTTGTTCAGTTGGTGGCATAGATAAAAGGGATAGTTTTGTTAAAGTAAAGATAGATTCACAAAAATCAATGCCCCAGGTTGAAACTAAAAAAGACTTTAATCAGTAAATCACTTGAGTTTAGGAAGAGGAAGGGTGGGATGGAACTCGCTGAGCAGCCACCTCACCGCTGTGAATTCTGGGTTTTTTTAATATTTATTATTAGCCTAATAAATATTGAAAAAGCGAAGAGCTGTTTCACAATTTGAGCTATATGGTGGTTTTTAACTTCTCAACCCCCTGTAGAGGGTGGAAAACGCAAATTTAGGAGAAAATTAAAGTTAAATATTTTCTTTCATTTGTCAAGAGGAAGCTTTTCCACCCTATTCCAAGTCAAAATTACAAATTTCAGTTTTTCGAAATTTTCAAATTTTTTAACCCCCTGTAGAGGGTGAAAAAACCAAATTGACAAAAAAATCGAAAATAAACATTTTCTTTGTATTGCCAAAACGCAACTTTTTCACACTATTCCAAATCAAAATTCCGAAATTGTTAAAATTCGGCCCACCCTAGTGTACAGGGTGGCTCGTTTTCGTGTCTATGTATGTGAAACTCGAAAACCGTAAGAGATACAGTGTCGGTCAAATTAAGGCAAAATTGCGCATTTAGGTGCCTAACAATATGCCGTTTAGAAAGTTTCAAAATTCCGAGTAGTTCCGGAGATATCCGGAAAAAACCGAAATTTTGAAAAATTATTTTATTTCTTTCTTGTGCTTATTTAAAAACGGATTTTAAACTGAATTGCACTTTCGCATTGCCACTTTTTCCGCTCTATCCAATGATGATATCTAGTTTGAAATCCGACGTTTCTTCTTCAAGGGATCATCATCAACTTTATTTTTTTTAAATACGAACTGTTATTTTTTTAACGTTTTTCAGATGGTATTGACGTTGTTAATATAAGTATGTGTTTTTATTTTTTTTATTCTTTTTTTTTTAATTTTTATTATTATTTTTTTAATTTATATACTTTGCTTTGGCGTAATTTTAAATAATTTAAGTTAGGTACTTTTGAAATTTTTATATTCTATAAAAATATTTTATTTTGTCTTTTGTATTAAGTGGAAAATTGGAGCCCGTATTAAAAATAAAAAATAGTTAAATTATTTTTTACGAGAATATGGCCATGAACTATTACTCAAACAAGTTGCTTAGTGCAAAGATAAAATATTTTCAACTTTTAACCAATTAAAAAATTTACTTATTTAATAGAGAACATGAACAATTTATAATCATACAACGTGATACTATAGGTACTTTGATGGAAAAATACACCTATTAGAATTTTGCCTATAAATTATTATTTTTTTTTATTTATATGCAAAATTCCAATAGGTGTATTTTTTCATCAAAGTACCTATAGTATCACGCAGTATGAACATAAATTGTCTATGTTCTCTATTAAAAGATTAAATGTATTGGTTAAAAGTTGAAAATATTTCATCGTTGCACTAAGCAACTTGTTTGAGTAATAGTTCATGGCCATATTCTCGTAAAAAATAATTTTTTTATGCGGAGACTGTTTTACTATTTTTTATTTTTAATACGGGCTCCAATTTTCCACTTAATACAAAAACCAAAATAAAATGTTTTTAATGAATATAAAAAGATCAAAAGTACCTACCTTAAATTGTTTAAAATTACGCCAAAGCAAAATATATAAATGAAAAAAAATAATAATAAAAATAAAAAAAAAAGAATTAAAAAAAATAAAAATACATGCTCATATTAACAACGCCAATACCATCTAAAAAACGTTAAAAAAATGTATGTTAGTATTTAAAAAAATAAAGTTGATGATGATCCCTTGAAGAAGAAACGTCGGATTTCAAACTGTATAACATCATTGGATAGAGCGGAAAAAGTGGCAATGCAAAAGTGCAATTCAATTTAAAATATGTTTTGAAATAAGCACAGGAAAAAAATAAAACGATTTTTCAAAATTTCGGATTTTTCCGGATATCTCCGGAAATACTCGGAATTTTAATACTTTCTAAACGGCATATTGTTAGGCACCTAAATGCGCAATTTTGCCTTAATTTGACCGACACTGTATCTCTTACGGTTTTCGAGTTCCCCATTCATAGACACGAATTTGAGCCACCCTGTACAGTAAGGAAAAGATCGTGATTTAGTATCAAATTTATAGTATTCCATAATCTTAGCAAAGCGCTTTCGACAACACATGCAGTCATCAGCGCTATCTGAAAACAATACGTATATCTTAATAACCATAAAACACATCTGATATCTTATTTTCCACCTTAAATTAATTTTTATTAATTTTAGCATTGCAGATAAAATGCTTTAAAAATAGGAAAATTCCTACTAGTCATCTAAGAAAAAATAAGATATACTTACTATTCATATCAGAAATTCTCAGATGTATCAAATATCAAACTCAAACAAAGTTCATTCAACGACTACAATTTTTCAAGATTTTAAACAAATTTTCCGAGCAAGCTACTATTTTACAAAACAAATACAGAGGCCAATATCAGCATTCAATATAAATTTTGGAAATGCAGAAAAAACTAGTATTCGCGGCGTCGCGGTCGGCGTCATTGCCATGCCTAGCTGCGAAAGTTATGTGGGCATAGAAATTCCTTTGCCATTGCCCCTTGCCAAAGGCAAAAAACCGGCGACGATCGTTTCGATATGGATACGTCTGGTCTAGTCCTCTCCTCTAAAGGGGAAAAATAAATGTCAATAAGCGCACACTTACCTTTAGTAAAGAAGGAGGCAATAAACCACAAGAAACTTCTACTCCCCTGATACTTGAGGCTGACAAAGAGACGCTTAAGACCACTTATAAGCGCATTTATTTTAAATGTAGGATACAATAAGTGCAACTAAGCGTCGGAGGACATCCTCAAAGTTCTCTAAACAACAAATTCAACACCTTGCCAGATATGTATGGTAGCAATATAAAAAATATCGCCAGCCCAGCTAGTGCCAGGCTTAAGGAAATGCTCCGATCAATAAATAAAAGTAAAAAAAAAAAAATTTTAAAACAAGCTTTTATTTAAATGCACTAAAAAGAAGAAAATAAAAATTTTAAGTAAATCAAACCCATTATTTTGTTACATTAAACATTTTTATATGATATAAAAGCTTGTCGCGAGATTTCTCTGTTTAAATTTCTCGCGACCAGCTTTTATATCATATAAAAATGTTTAATGTAACAAAATAATGGGTTTGATTTACTTCAAATTTTTATTTTCTTCTTTTTAGTGCATTTAAATAAAAGCTTGTTTTAATTTTTTTTTTACTTTTATTTATTTTTTACTTTTTAATACGTATTATGGTATAGCAAAATTACAAATTTAGTAAATATTATATATTTATTTATAAAACTTTGATTCGTAGTATATAATAAAAGCCATTTTGAATCCGCCATTTGGATTTTCAATATCTGATAAATAATTTATATTCCTTGTCTCTAAAAACCCCCTAATACCAATTTTAAACTAAATCGGATATTCTTTAAGTAGTGCCTTCAGCACTAAGCTTTAAAGGGAGGTGGGAAGTGTAAGCAACACCACTGTCTTCATAAGAATAAACAATGGCAACACCATACTTTTATATTTTCATTTGAACTACAAACGCATCCCAAATTTGAAGCCAATTGGATATGTAGAAGTCAGCTAAAATTGACTTGCAACATTTAACCCAAAATCGGCCATGTTGAATCCGCCATTTTAAATTTTCAAAATCTGATAAAAATTCAAATTCCTTGTCCCCCCCCATATACCAATTTTAAACGAAATCGGACATACTTTAAGTTGTGCCCCCCTACCCTACCTTTGAAGGGGAGCGCATGACCATAGTTTTATATTTTCATCTAAACTACAAACGCATACAAAATTTGAAGCCAATTGGATATGTAGAAGTCAGCTAAAATTGACTTGCAACATTTAGACCAGTATCGGCCATGTTGAATCCGCCATTTCGAATTTTCAAAATCTGATAGAAAATTCATATTCCTTGTCCCCAAAAACCCACATATACCAATTTTAGACGAAATCGGACATACTTTAAGTAGTACCCTCTCCCCTATCCCCGAAAGAGGGGGAGGTGTAAACCTAACAACATTATAATATTGTATTGTCATCGGAACTATAAACGTGTACCAAATTTCAAGTCAATCGGACATCTAGAAGTAGTTCTAATTGAGCTTGCAAGATTTGATTACAGACAGACAGACCCACAGGTGAAAATAAATAAAAGCTTGTAAAAATAAGACTAAATCAGGTCTCCGTTCGTCCATTGTCCATACAAGGAAACATAAAAAAGACATTGCAGAAGGGCATGCGACAAATTCAAATAACCAAACTTTCCGTAAATTACGCCAGACACAGTACAAACATTTACCTAGAAAGGGAAAGAGACTGGATAAACTTCAAGCCTAATTTAGATCTCGAATATATTTATTTATTTATTTATTTATTTATTTATTTATTTCTGTATCAACGGGCAATAGGCCCAATATAAGAATCAACTAAATATGTAGACAAAAACTAAAGTATAAGTAAAAGTAAAAGTAAAAGTGAAACCTAACCTAGATCTACACTATAAAAACTTACTGAGGCATCAAGTACACTATTAACACAACAATTATTACAATAAATTTGAAATATCGACGAACATTAGACCAATAACCAAAGCCAACCTGGAGTATTACAAAACGTATATCACATTGTGTTTCAAAAGCCTTAAGAAAAGATTTCTGTCAACAAAGCAGTCCAACTGAGCTGAGCATTGATTAGGGAGTCTGCTCACTCTGGTGACAAAAGATTTGTTTCCGTAGTTCTTCCTGTGGGAAGGTATATGGAAAGAAGGCACCTGTCGGATTTGATGAGCAGGGACATGAATACCAATCTCTCCAAGAAGCATGGGACAGGAAATCCTTGAGCCGAGAACATCATAAAAGACCATCAAATCACGGTGCCCACGACGAGTCTGGAGACTAAGAAGATTAAGCTCGGTTTCAAACTCCTGATAATCAATGGGAAGTGGCGTATTTGTCTTGAAAGCAATGTACCTCGAGAATTTGTGCTGGATTTGTTCAATAGTTTGAATATAGATGTTGTAATGATGTGACCATATACATGAGCTATACTCAAGGTGAAGACGAACAAGGGGACCATGCAGCAGTTTAATAGAGAATATATTTTCGAAATCTTTGGTACACCTTTTAACAAAGCCCAGCATTTGAAAGGACTTAGAAATGATTGCCGCAATATGGGAGGAAACATTAATCTGAGAATCCATAAAAATTCCCAGGTCTTTTACATTAGATAAACCTTCCATGGGAGTACCACTAATGGAATACACATACTCAAGGGGTTTAGTACTACGACTATAGATAATGGACTGACATTTTTTAATATTTAAGTTCATATGGTTATCCTTACACCAAGTGACAAGTCTGTTCAGGTCGAGTTGGCCCCAGGTGGGAGCCTTGGGGAACCCCAGAAGGAGCAAGGATTCCGTTAGATTCGAAGTTACAAAGCTTCGGTCGGTTAAGTAGCTCTTTAGCCAGCTGTGTAAAGGACCATTTAGGTCAAGCTGAGTTAATTTGTCAGCAAGACCACGTGATTAACGCGATCAAATACATTTGAGAAGTCCGTATACACCGCGTGCACCTGACATCCCTCTTCAAAAGATTAAACAACAAAGTCAACAAAGCTGAGGACATTTAACTCAGTTGACCGTCCTGCCATGAAGCCAAACTGCCTATTGCTTATTTCGCTACGGAGATGGGAAAATAGGTAATTATGTACCAGCCTCTCAAACAACTTGGGAATTGGCCTGTAATTTTAACAGGAGCATTGCCTCCGGACTTAATGGGCGAGATAAAGCAGAACTTCCAAAGTTGAGGGAACACTCCCGATTTTTAAGATAACTTAAATATAGTAAACAATGGCCTTGAAATTATAAAGCAACACTTCTTCAAAGATACCGGAGGTAAACCATCAGGCCCAGGACCCTTATCAGCATCTAATTCACTCAGCCCAGAGTAGATATCCGAGATCGATACACTATAATTTGAAATATTTAAGTTGTTCAGAGACAAAACAGTATCAGAGTGAGATGTCGATCTGCTATACATGTCAGAAAAATAACCTGCAAAAAGATTCAGAATATCTTTACCAGATGTACACCCTATATTGCAATAAAAACCTCACTTGGAACTGCACTGCCACTTTTTTTATAATATTCAAATTTCCAGAAGCTCTTGAGATTATGCCTAAGTGACTGTTCCATAAAATACACATATTCATTATATCAACCGTTTGTCAAAGTTTCACATCTTGATCTTAATTCAGAGAATACCTGGTAATCAACTAACAATTTAGAACTCATATACTTTTTATGTGGTTTCTTTTAGAGATTAGTAATTCGTTTAACTCTGGTGGGAACCAAGGGAACAAAACAGTGGATACACAAATACACAATTTCATAAAAAATAGTTAACATGTCACTCAGGGATTGGCCTCGCAACAATGTATCCCATTCAAATTGTGCTAAAAATTCCAAGACAGCCTCCCAACTGACAGAATTGAAATCCCTGTAGCATCCAAAGCGTGTCAGTTCACTACAGCCCTCACCAACACGACACTCCATGGAGAAGAACAGTGGGGGGTGATGTCCATTAGGTTCAATTGATGGTTGATTTACTTGTAAAACAACAGGAGAGGGGGCGAATATCAGATCCAGGATCGAACCAGTAGCATTTGAAATATGGATGACTTGAAAAAGGTTATGTAAGGAGTACAGATTCGACACTATACGAACTTACTGTACTTCACTGAGGAATGCAAAAGGCAAGGCAACAGCTGTTAACCCCAACTCTTCATCCACCCATAAGTGATATCAAGCGACAACTCTATGCCTAATGCCGTTTATGAAATGAGAACACAGGTACCTCTTTACCCAGTCATAGTAGACGCTACCATTACCAGTGGCGTAGCTACCGGATGTGCCTGGGGGGACAAGGCCCCACGGCGCCAAGATAAATTAGGCGCCGCTCCGAATTTATAAATATGCTAATGCTAACAATGCTCATGAGCCTAACTGAGTTTTTAAATTAATTAAATTATAATACAATCCAAAATTAAAGGCCAAAATATGTATTAAACTTTTTACTCAACGAATATATTTTGTGTCAGGGTATTTAATATTTTTATTTATTCTACGTGGACGTGGAATAAAACGATATATCCCGGCGTGGCGGTATGTACATGCAAATTTGTAAAGCCACTGCGTAAGGCGGCATGCGCCTTCAAGACAAAAATTCCGATAATTTCGGTCGTAAAAAAGTATGTGTTTTCAGAGTTTCGTATTTAGGAAGTACCATTAGCCAGACAAGTCTAAATAGTTGTTCTTTAACTCAAG
>MU181998.1:429497-494761 GCA_016904865.1 Pissodes strobi | reverse complement strand
GACTTAAACACATTTCTCCCGGAGAAAAACTAAGGGAAACTACCTTGACATCATCATGGAGGGGAAAATCCTTTCTCCATCTTCCAATATTTCGCTTCTTGGAATAACCGCAAGCACTAACTTTTCATGGGATGAGCATGTCCGAGGTCTCAAGTGTACCTCTTAAAAACTGGGTGTACTTTTCCATGCCAAAAAATACTTCAGCTCCCATCAGCTGCTTACACTCTATAAAGCGCAAATCAGACCTACTCTGGAGTATTACTCGCACAGTTGGAGTTCTGCTCCCAAACGTACTCTACCGCTCTTAAACTCCATCCAGAATCGAGATGTTAGACTTATTAACGACGAAACACTGACTCGTTCCCTTCACACCTTGGAACATAGGCAGATGGTGGGTGATATCTCCCTTTTTTACCGATATTAGCACGGAAGGTGTTTGACCGAACTGACAACTCTGATTCCCTCCTGTGCCAGCTTTTTTCGTTCCACATGACGAGCTAGAAGCTCTCATCCATACGCTCTTCAACAGAGCACACCCAGAACCAGCCTTTACCAAAATTTTCTCTTTTGGCGTGTCACGATTACACTTCGCAGATGTTAACAGGGGCCTTAATAAATATAAGAATATCCTATATAGATAAAGTAATAAGCCAATAATGCAATTTTGTCAATATCAGGGACATGAGAACTCTATGACTTTCTGCACGATGAATTTTATATGCAGTAAATGCGCACATGAAGCCACGGCTTCTAGAATTGAGAGATGCGATTATCACCAACTGGCTAGAATGACTTCTAAAGGAAGATCTATAAATAGCGAGATTACATAAAAGCTCACAACAACATAGTCAATAGCAAGTTGTTAGCTATTAATAAATTCACTGAACGAAAAAGAGTTCTTAATATAAAAATCATTATTACTATTATAAAATAGGGGTTAGTGTTCCGTTCAAAAATTTAGCTAGAAAGGTATTGCGCAATTTATAGATGAAACAATGGCTCTCATAGACAAAGTGGACTTGTGAATTTTGGGTAGGGTTCTTTGCCTGTATCTAGAATCCTAAAAGGCCGCCTTACATCACATAGAAGTAACATCCGGAGAGGTGTGCAATCCTACGCATTGGCGGAACATGTTTAGGAACTGGATCATCACATTGATTGGGATGACACTGAGATTATAGAAAAAGTAAACTCCGACTAGAGAAGGACTTTTTTAGAAATGGCCCATATCAGTATCGATAACCCAATGAACAAAAAAGGGACACTCAGAATGCCAGTGTGATTTACATGTATATCTTAAAAATTTAGATAGTTGCCTCGCTGCGTCGTATTCTCCCGCGGATAATTAATTAAGATCTAAGGTTGGGGCATGACAAAATTCTGGACTTTCTTTGCTTAAGATCTGCTAGAATACCATTAGTAATTCTTTTAAATATGGATTAAGTCAGTACTTTTTAAATGTCCTGGTATTCTGTATTCTGGCTATCTACTAATATTTCGAGCGCAGGACAGGTAAATGTGTTCCTTTCTCTGTGATACTGACAATGGTGAATTCTGTCTCCCTCACGATCACAGTAAGCGTCGAAGAAGTATGTTCCATATAAAACGTACATAAGATCGACAGTTTATGTGAGTTTTGCTTCTCTAAAAAAGGATTTTTATTTCAAAAAATCAGAGCAATAGCGTCCAAGCAACAATATGAGAATTATCTGCCTGTTTATATTCAACCCACATTGGTGAGTCTCTAGATATAAATATAGATTAGATTGTTAGGTAGAATAACGGAATAATTTATAAACTGTAGATTATCCTGAGGAAGAGATAAATAAATCTCGGAAGCTTGACGGAACAATTAAGGGTTTCCCTTTAATTTAGGCCTATAATAAAACCAAACTGCATCCCCGAAAAAAAACTACATTTGTCATATTTTTTCTTAACTAGTCAGTTGCGAATACTCTTCCTCGAACCTAATGTTATCTTTTGATCGTGCATTCTTCACATTTCTAGGTAGGTCAAAATAAATTGTTGAAAGGTGGCTTACTGGAATTGACAATACGATCATTGTTTATGCCTTCAAATTCTGCTTATATAAGACGCATTAAAATCATGACATGAGAGTGTAAGCTCCAATTTTATTGAGTTCACCTTTAGATTTAGATTTTACTAGAGGTCACTGTTATTACAAGCAATTTGCGTAACAATGGTAATAGCATTGTTGAGACCCACATTGAAGGGTTCCTAGATAAAAAGTTTATGAGCGAACGAGTTGAAATCTGCCATCCTGCGTTGGTATAAATGATTATATAAATTATGAATAGCATGACTGGGTTTCCTAAAATCTAAACCGTTGCCCAGCCTCACAATAGTAAAATCCAGAATGCTAAGTAAATTTTATTTTTGGATCAATGTTATTAAATCATTCCGGAAGGTATTAGCCGTGTCTGAATTAGCCTCAATTAACAAGAAAACTGTGGTCCACGCATCTATATTAGTACTTAATTTCACGATTCTGCAAAATAAAGTTTCGCTCAAGGCTATAAGTAAACAACTCTGCCAGAAAGGGTGACAATTTAATCCGTTGTAAAGCCATTAGCTTGATAGAAAAATTTGTTGTTGAGTACAAAAAGTTCTGAGATAATGAAAAGTTCAACAAAGTGGATATTATATCAATGACGGTGAATTCTGCTCCGTATTTAAATATCAGAAGGTCACTCACTAAATGAATAGGTTCACTTAAAATAGGTTAACAACATCAAAGAAGATAATTAGATAGCTGTTATTTATATCAACTGTCTTCAGTTTATCAGAGTCCAAAGTTTTTTTTAACTGACTCAGTTAGTTTGATAACTGTCATACTTTATGAGATTATATCCAAAAATAGATTTATACTTAGTTGAAAAAGGAGTATTAGTAAATCTAAAAATTGGTCTGATATCTTCGAGATTAGTATGTAAACTAGAACACTTAATTAAACAATTATGTTTGTTCTGTTTGAACTTATGCAGAAAAAATTAAACGTCAAATTTTAAGTCAACAGAAAGTTGTTCAATCAAAACATTTAAGTAAAATCTGCGACTTAATAATACACCCGGGCCTGAAGCGATATTGAACCTAGATCCGACCAGCTTTTAATTATGCCACAGTTAGCCTTATCCCTAATCAAAGCAATTAATTTTTGCAGCTAAGTTAAAAAGCTTAGTGTGCTTTCGGTCTCGGCTAACATCAATGACCAAATGAAGGAATCATAATTTACAGGATTAGTAAGATGATTATAAATATTTCAAGTATTAAATTGAAGTCTAATTTAGTTTAAGGTTTAGAAATTTCCTTTCATCCAGCCAGTTCATCAAGAAAGATTCCTGTATAAGAATTTTATTTTACTGCCAATACCATTTCAAATTTGCTCTATTCATTCCGATGTGCAACCTCTGAATAACCCAATTTCCTCTGATCAATACCCGCAATTAAATTTTAATGTTGTTCTTGATAAATATAATAAATTATTGAAATACTATAATGCCTTTGAATACACTGGTATTGATAAATATTTCTTTTTACTTTACAGATTAGTTTTAGCTATCTATAGAAAATAGAAATAAATAATTCATTCGGATATCTATTGCTAGAAACAAGGTTTGCTGCTTTATTAATTTGTTTGTGTAAGGTGGACTGAGCAGGAGTTTTTTACGAATTGAAATAATTTGAAAAATAGTTTGGGTTAGTTTAGACACCTTCCTGACAATTATTTCGTATATCATTCTCTCTCTGTATTTTTTGACTTTACATATTGTCACGTTTAGTTATCCGTGACGCCCAGCCTGGGGTGGCCTGCAGGTTACATAGCTGGCTACGTCAGGTTGGAAGGGATAATAAGAAGGTAGGTACTTTAGTGAAACCATAACAACATCTATTGGTCAAAGACTTAATGAGAAAACAATAACGTCTATTGGTCAGTAACTTAATGAGTTTACAATATACCCGCATATTATTTCGGTGGAGGAATGGTTTGAGTTGTTTACAGGTCTTAGTCCATGTATTATAATAAAGTTCTTTAAGAACGGTGTTGTGTTTTAATGTATGTTTAGGTTTGATTAGTTCATGAGATAAATACTTAAGGTTCTCAGTTTATTTTAATTTTACTCAGCACTTTAAGGCACTATAACTGTTTAAATTTAAATGTCACTTGACTTGATTTTGACAGATCTATCGTAGATTCGACTTTAGTACTTTTTAGGCAGGTATCCCTCAAGAAATGCATTCATGAGAACTGCACTTCCCCTGTTTGGCCATTTATATCATAAAATCGGCTAACCATTGCCACTTTAAGGTCCATAATTGCCTGTGCTATTTGATGGCGTTGCTTATAAATAAACTTGAATGTTGACATAATATTACAAGTTCAAGTTCAGTTTTTTAATTGCGGTGACACATTCACCGTAGCACAACTTTCATTGCGTTTATAGTTACCTTTGTTATATGCAAACTAGATAGATATTAGCATTATAAAAACGTGGCGATAAGAAATTCTTCAAGGGGGATGGCTGCATGCGATTCAACGAGGCTTATTTTTATCTAAAGAGTCTAGAGCATTCTGTATTGGAATCATGCACATGGATAAATACAAATTATATAAGACATTTTTTTTAATTAGAATCTTTCCTAGTTCTCATTACCAAGATAATGTCCACTATTGTGCTTCCTATGAACAAATTTCCAGGTAAAAAACGTGCGACCCGAGCGACTCATTTATTACAAAAGAAAATAGAAAACATAAGAACCAATATAAAAATAAGTATGTAAATGCAATGATAATAAAATAAATTATGTTGCCTCACCTTTATTATCGCACAACTGAAGTGAAACTTCTGAAAGATATTAGGATTTAGTTTTTATATAATTTTTTTGGCTTTTTATCATTAAATTTTGCCCCCGGTTTCGACACTTTTTTTTATTTTTTTTTAATTTGTTTTTCAATTTTTTTTCATAAAGCATTTTTTACTTTTCATTTTTGCGATACCCAACCGCGTAGCTCAACTACTTCGCCTTTTTTCGTCGAAAACCGCGTTTATCGAAAAAAAATTTATTATTATTTTTTCTTATTTCGTTTTATAACACTTTTATTAACTTTCCGAACAATTGTTTACGTTTTTTTCAATTTTTCCCTATTTTTTGAAAAATTTTTGGGTATTCGGGGGAGTGGGAGGATGGGGGGGTATCATTCCCCCCACTGATGACCCCGTGTCACGGAATTATCGCTTGCCAGATATTCGGTCCAAGGCTCCGTTGCAGAGATATCGGCAAAAAAAAAGTAAATTCAAAAAAATATTTATGTAATTTATTAAATTTCACAGGTTTATTTAATAACTAATTGTTCATGACAATTGTTTCGGTACACAGTACGTTCATCGGATGACGAGTAATTTAAACTAGTATCTTTTATGTCAGCTCCGTCATACAAAGTATCTAAAAAACTCATTAACATAATTACATATCACTGCAAATGTTCTGCAAAATATAGTATCAAAAATTCTTATCAATTAATAGATAATATCAAATCTCTAGAATTACCAGAAAATTCGAAGTTTATCTCCTTTGATGTCCAAAACTTATTTCCGAGTATTCCTCCCATAGATACCATAAACATTATAGAAAAAATCTTAAACCGCAACAAAACGAACCCACTTATAAAACAGGATATACTAGACACGCTTATAACCTGTCTAAACCAAAATTACTTTGAATTTAACAATAAAATATACACTTCAAGAGAAGGTTTAATTATGGGCAATCCTTTAAGTCCTTTGTTAGCCGAAATTTTTATCGATAATTTAGAATCACGTATACATCAACACCCTCTTGCAAAAAGGTTTTTATTCTGGTATAGATATGTAGATGACATTATCACTTGTTTTCAAGGCACTGATAGGCAATTACATAATTTTCTAAATTATATAAATTCACTACATTTGAGTTAGAAAATAATAATTCTATCAACTTTTTAGATTTAACGTTAACAAAAATTAATAATAACATACAATCTTCCATTTATCATAAACCTTCACATACAGACACAATAATTCACAATACCTCAAATCATCCTTACAAATATAAAATTTCAGCGTTCAATAGTTACTTACATAGATTACTACATGTTCCTCTCAATAAAGAAGATTATGACAAGGAGTTAAACATAATTAAACAAATCACAATAAATAATAACTATAACCCGGCTCTAATTGACTCTCTATTAAAAAAGAAGCTATATAATAAAGCCATAAGCTTAGCATATCCAAAACATAATTACAATGTGTTAACCTATTGTGCTAAACCTAGTGAAATAGTTGCTAAAAAACTTAGAGAGTTAAATCGGAATATCGCTTTTAAGTGTACAAATACTCTAGGATCAATAGTTAAAAATAATAAATCAAAAACGTCTAAAATGTTTAAGTCGGGAGTATATAAATTAATATGTGGATCTTGCCCAAAAATATATATAGGTCAAACAGGTAGAACTTTCAAACAGCGAATTTTAGAACATAAAAATCTTTCCAAAACACAACAACTGATTCAAGTTACAGTAACCATTTGATAGAAAATAGTCATTTTTTTAACGAAAATTTTAATATTTTGCATATTCATAATAAAAGTAAAAAGCTCAATTTATTAGAAACAATAGAAATTAACAAACTTAAAAAGACAGATTTACTTTTGAACGATCAACTTGCCCTTAACAATTCTCCCCTCGTAAACCCTTAGATCGAACCGGCCATTTTACGACCATAAGTACCAATATATTTTCAGCACTTTAGTCTAGTAACTAGTTTAAATTACTCGTCATCCGATGAAGGTACTGTGTACCGAAACAATTGTCATGAACAATTAGTTACTAAACCTGTGAATATCAAAAACGAGTGTTTTTAATAAATTACATAGTTAATGGATTTTCATCAAGTAACAGTCAACTCAATCAAGTTAAAAAAATATTTTTTCACCAAAATACCCCCTTAAATTGGAAATCCAGTCCCCCCATATGGTCAAAGGCATGAGGCGCACCTACCACAAAAATTTTGACCCCGTACCTCTACCCGTCGTCCTCCCAAAATTAATGATTTTAGTTTTTAAAGGACCCCGTAACTCGTCAAATGACATGTCATCCAAAAGCGTGGTTCTAGATACCTTGCTTTTGTTTTAATTAAGGATTTTTAAACTAAATTATGTGAACCATTCTCTCAAAAATGTGACGTACAGTGTGTGAAATTTAATTGTGACCGTTGTCGATTTGTTTTGTTCGTTTATCTTCATGGATATGTCCTTTTCCACTGACAAGTAACATTGATGATGGCTCAGGCCGAAAGCGCTCTGTTACGGTATTTATAGAAGTCCTTTTGGATTAAATTTTTGCATGGAATACAAAGATTGTTCCATTACTATGTAATATTAAAGCCTAAATTTTAATCCTCTACAGCGTACTTTGGGATAGTAGATGATCAAGCTGTGACTTCTCCACATTCACATTTCTGAGATGCAGTTGCTTTTGGAAATGAGATTTATTTATGGCAGTGGCACACACACTAAAGGCAGATCCTAAGACACTCGACGAGCAGTGCGTGTGCGAAGATGTTGGCACGGTTCTTGAACAGCTGTAGGTTTATAATTAGGGGAAAAAGGATGTCATAGAAGTGAGTTCCACAGTGATGCAGTGCGCCAGACAAAGGAGTCCTTGTAAAGCGAAGTTCTAGGTGTTTCCAGATGAAGGACGAACAGGTGAACTTTTGCCATCTGTCGTAACTGTCTTGACAGGCGTTTCTGGGGGAAGAATGAGGCGGGCCAATTTATGGGAGCATCTGCCGTGAAAATATCTGTAAAGCTGGGAGATGTTGGCCACATGTCTGCAGTGTTCCAGACTATCCAGAGAGACGCACAGCTCTCTTCTGAATGAAATTCTGCAGCTTTAGGATGTGGTTAGGTGCGGCACCCCAGATTTGTGAGCAAAATCTATTCTAAGCACATTCTTATTAGCGCTTTGTAGAGCAAGAGCAGCTGCTGCGGTGTATACAGTTTTTTGTTGCGAAATAGCGCATCAAGCTTCTGCGAGGCTGATTTTGCGATGTTGGCAATTTGGTCATGCCAGGACATATTACTGTTGAATTTGGCACCCGGTAGTTCGATTGAAGAGGATGAAGGAACGATGAATCCTGCCATAATGATGTCTGTCCGTATTGACTTTCATGGTAAACGCGCATGATTGGACTTTTGCTGCATTGAACTGGACTAAATTTCTGTCGCCCCAAGTTCACACTTTCTCCAGATCTTGATTAATTGTTGTTATCTGCTTCTATCTGCGGTGATATGTCTCAGTCGCTGGTAAAGGGTTTTCTAATCTGAATTGAGAGACATGGATACTGTCATTTGCAAAATTGTAAACAGGTTTATTGGTTTCAGTCAGCAGGTCATTAATATATTTAATTGTTTTCGCAATAAAAAAAATGTTATGGATGTATTGGATATTGATTTGTTTAAACTTTAGCTATATTTATTATTTCTTATTTGTAAAAGTTACTAAAGATACTTTTTATGATGCAGTATCTTGTTCAAAAAAAAGTTGGCATTGCTTTCTCTGATTTGCATAAAAAAATACTGCAACCATCACTTAAATAGTAGTAAATAGTAGTTCTATACTGTTGATAGAGGAGTCATGATTTTTCAATATAGAACCGCTTTGGTCCTTGCTCTAAGGTGTAAATTGCACAAGAGCTAATTAAGTGACCTTAAAGAAGCTGAAGACCCTAAAAATTTGAAAATAATTTTTGATGTTTTGGGAACAAATCTGCTCCCGTTGTCAGAAGCAAGAAACTTAAAAAGGAAAATGAATAATACATACAATTATAACGTTCAGAATAGCCAATCAGTAAAAAGGCCGTGCACTGTGTCAAGCTTTAAATGTAACATCCACAATTCATGTATTGCAAATAATTTCAAATAATTACTATTTCAAAATTTAGGTTTAACTTGCCAACCACCAATTACAAGGAATGTGATATAATTCGGAAGCATTGAGATCTATTTTATTTAGTGTACAAAAACATCTAAAAGCAGTGTACTAATAATTATCCCTGGTATTATTATTCAACGATGTTTCACAAGGATCCTACCGCCGAAACTATTCATTGTATTAAGAGCTAAGTCATTCTCATCAACCAGAACCAAACTTTTACCCTAATGTGGAAGATTTGCTGTTAATGGTTTTTTTTACCGTCTTCATAATGACTTCCGGTACTTTATAAATTATCTAAGATACTTATAATTCACATTTTCATAGAAGCATTTTGCATGTTCTATGAATATGATACTTTTTCGAGGTATTGAAAGCGGTGTCATATCACGTTATTAAAGGTATTGGTACTTTTATGTAGAATTGCATCCAACAGAGGTACCTTATTGACATTTAATACAATTTTAGAATATCCCTAAAATTGTGTAGAATGCACAATCAGCACTATCTATTTAAAATGCGAAATATATTCCAAACGACTTCTATAAACTAAGAAAATATGTCTATACATAAATGTCACAAACTGCAAAATTGTTAACCTAAAGCAGAAGTTTGCTCCATTAAATTCTCAATAAATATAAATCAACTAGGATTAGAATGACATAGTCTCAGTTCTCAACTTAATTTTTCTATAACAAAGGAATAGCACTTTAAAAACTTTTCTGTCAGTTGCACAAAACAACCACTTACTCGAAGCATTCTTTGCGTGGCTTAAATCTTATGAACGTATGTGTAAACATGCATATAAAACAAGCAGAAAGCCACAAGAAGATCGAATTGGAATGCGCCTTTGCTTTTAAAGTAATTGTATAAAGCCAAATGTATGACATTTAGTACGTACCCATGGGGGATTGGGTTTACACTATTTCCATTTTTTTATTTTCTCAAGGAGTTTAACATAAAATTATCTGCAATAAAGTGAACATTGAAAAGTAGATAGTGATTAATTTTAATGGTATTATATAAACAAAACCGGTAAGCACTTTATAATATTTCCATAGTATAACTAATATATGAAGAATCACCCTTTGTAGGTATAGGTACTACGTACTTGACTGCTCCATGGTCATTAAATTATTTTCATTATATGTTTTGGAATTGGAAACTCTTTTAATTATTGTAAATGCAGGAACTACGGAAACTAGTGTCAGAAGTTGTAATTTTAGGTCTTCGACATGACGTCCAAAGGGTAAAAAACACATTTCTTTGATCATACGACAACAAAACAAAAAAGTTTTTGCTGATATTAATTTAAAAAGTGATGGGAATCATGGAATATGTTCAGCAATGACCTGATATACAAAATCCAATAGCTAGTTCATTGACTGATGGAAAAAATTAACAACAGTTAAGATAAAATGAAATGAAAGTAATGTTTGGTAATTTTCCAGAAATTTTCAAATAATAAGAAGCAATCTACCATAGCCTATAGAAGTATGGTAATTATGAATAGTATGCGTTTAATAATGCTTACATGGTTAGATAGAGTAGCCTTAGGCTAGATCTCGCCATGGCTTGAATCAAATATGTATGTTAAATGTTTTTTGGATACAAATAAAAGACAGTTTATTATTATTATTATTATTATTTTGAGGTATAGATATAATGTTTGATGATCAGTTCAGTATCATTAGGGGCACTCAGTTTGATGCGTATGTGTATATTAAAATCTTCAATATTTTTCTAATAACTCCGTGCTATGGCTGCTAGTTTCCTATCGGACGCCTCCCCAGGTGTGGGATATGGAAATGCCTACCAGATATGGGTGATACCGTGGAATTCAAATACCCGAGGTGGATTAAAACTAGCAAATCTGAAACCGTCTGATCCATAATGGGCTGCTGCAAGCAGCGTCGGACACAGAATGAATCGCTGGAATTTACACTCGCCAACCCGTCTAGCCAGCGCCGGTAAATTAGCCTCATGGAGAGTAAAAAATCGACAAGGCCCCGATATCGTCAAATTTGAAGGCGATGCAGGCAGAGTGGCCCCTGTGATTATTCAAATCGCAAATAATTTCAAATTAAAGACGATTCAATGTTATGCACCTACCACTACCTACGAATACGTGGAAATATTCTACATCACAACCATCAATAATAAAAACAAGAGTGACCATGCTTTGGTTGTTCGACATTTTAATTCTAATCTGGGACGTAGTCAGGACGAAATGGAAGAATTATCCGGGGAGCACAGCTTTGATGAAAGTAATGGGAGGGATTCAATATTGCTCCAATTTCTTACCTACCACCATCTGTATGCCATGAACTTTTCTCAAAAAAATAAATAAAGAAAATAGCCCTGGATTATCCTTAATAGTCAGACAAGGAATCAAAAACCCTATTGGCAATAGAAGCAAGACAGCTGCTTAGAAGAGATCTGTGCATACATTAGCAAGTTGAGGTGGAAAAACTGATAGAAAACAACAAGGGTCTGAAAGGCCTTAGAAATGGTAGTAGACGTCACATCCTTAGCCTTAAAAACGAAGACGGAGAAGAAACAAGAGACAGAAAGAAAATGATAAAAGTAACAGAAAGGTTTGACGAAAATCTCTATAACACCGAAATACAACGCAAGAATAAAAGATACGGAAAGACCGAAAGTAATAAATATAGAATCAGAAGATATACCTCCCATAATCACACCAGAAAGATAATAGGCACTACAGAACATGAAAAACAACAAGGCAAGACGAGAGGACGGTATAATAATTGAAATTCTATAACTCCCAGATGCAGATGTACAAATGAAACTCTGCAAAATGGTTAACCAATGCAAGATAAAGGTAATATATCCCATATACGCTCTCTCAATTATTGTTGTGCTTTTATACAAAAAGGGAGATAATGCCAACCAAGAAAATTACAGACCAATTAGACTTCTCTCAGGATAACACGGAAGCTGGATGAATACCGAACCATGGAACAGGCCGCTTTTTGGAAAGGTTATAGTACCTCTGAACATCTCTTACCATGAGAATCCTACTTAAAAAATCCCTGGAGGACAACTTTGATGTTTATTTGGCCTTTGCGCACTTTAGAAATGCGTTCGGTAAGGTGGAACACTGGGTTTTGCTAACTCACAAGGGTATGGAAGAGTGAACTACGGATATATAAGACTTTTGAAGTACATATAAGATAACGCAACCTTAATCATACAACTTCACGAAAAAACTAATCCGGTTAGGGTATCACGAGGTATAAATCAGGGCGATACAATCGACAAAATTATTCACGCTGGCGCTAGAAAATGCCTTTTAAAACTGGCGGAACATAGGAATTAAAATTAATGTTGAACAACCTAAGATAAGCCGATGATATCGTCCTCCTAGCGGAGTAGACAGAAGATACTCCAAAATAAAATTAGTCTCGATATGAGTATCTTCAATACTAGAATCACGTGCAGCACAAACCCATCAAATGAAATAAGAGGCAATAGGCTAGAAACGTGAAAAGCTATGTATATTTAGGTCACACAGTTGCTTTGGTTAGGGAAAATCAGAACTTCTAATTAGACAGAAGGAGGAGATCAATGCGTATACGATTAAGCCTCTTTGATGTAAACATTTAGAATTACCCAAAGAACCATGGATGTTTGGTATATCTCTAAGAGATTAAAGCAGAAACATCTGGATTTGAAATGTCACTAAAATTAAACAAGTTGCAGAAGCGGAAGTTGAACTTAAATGTAACTATGCCGGACATACTGCTTGAGACCAGGGTGGAAAATAGCCGGGTGCTCTTTTGAAATGGAGACCATATCTTGGAGGAAGATCCAGAGGACGTCAACTCACCCCATGGACGGATGATAAAAAAACATGCAGGTCTGATGTGGTTTTAGGTGGCAGAAAACTGACATAGATGCTCGCCATCTCATGAGGGAGGCCTACATTCAGGAATGGGCTTCGGATGGCCGCTGATATGAAATGAGATTCTAGTGAGGAGAAACCTACGGAAATACCTATTATAAATAATATATTTCTGACTTTTCTCTAAAAGAAAAGAAATTCATTTATACTGAAATTTGGCAAGCTGGTAAAATTTTAAACATATGTCACTTTCCTTTCAAATATAACATAGTCAACTATCACAAATGATATGTAAACAGGTCTCAAAAGTTACTATGTGACAGAAAAGACTACGCTTAATAAAGTCAATCAGTGGCGTGTCCGAAGGGCTCTCCCCCCGCTTGCCCTACATCTTACCAAATCTTAGTCGAAAGGACTTGGATAAATATTTTTTAAAGCTAAAAGCTTTTAAAAAATACTGACCCTAACTAGGCTCAAGGATTTCAGTGAACTTAACTCAAAAGACGAATATACCATCGAGTCTTATATTTGCCATTATAGCGCGGCAATTTTTAAATATATTTGATATGAAAATATCACCAGCACATGATTTGTGCAAATTTCGCGGGAATATTTCTTTTTATTTTTCGTTTGAGAAACGCAAGAATATGACGCCATACCGAAAGCCTAAAATTAAAACTTTACCTCATAAAGTTTCAACTACTTTTTGATACCGTGCCTCCGCTGGATAGGTTTTTCAATAGAGATATACCTAAAGTAATTCATCATAATAAAACCAAACATTTCTTCTGATATTGCCTAAAGATAGGCCAGCTAAATAACGCCCGTAATTAATACCAGGAATAATACCACTACGGAATGATTCCTCTCAAGGAAAAGATTTTCACAAATTTGAAACCTTATAATGTTCCAACTTTATTATTACTTTAATTTGAAAGTAAATATATTCATTGTCTTTTATCTACGGCACAAAATATATTATATTCGTAATGTATAAACGAATGAACTTTTATCCGTACATGATGGATTCTGCATCACATTACGGGACTCATTTCGGAGACGTTGTAGTTGTTAAACTTGCGCTCCCAAAGGTGCAAAGGTACACCATAGAACAAGTAAAATTGGATTACGACAAGCTTCTGCTTTTAAAATAATTGAAGAAACCCGCAGGCAATGTCATTTAATACAAAGTTCGGCTCCTTCTTGCCACTTTTAAATTTATGTGGAGTATTGATCTAGATCGGCAAAGTTTTTAAGAAGTGTATATTTTAGAGGTTGTTACTCTGGACTCACAAGTTCGAAGCAATATATGAAATAGCAGCTAAACAAACAACGACATATATTTTATATTCTGTGAACGCATGTAGTTTCACGTCATTACTCCAAGGCAAGAAGCCTTAGATGGCGTTTCCAAATTTTACAAATGGGAAATTCACAATTTTTTGAGTTTTAGCATTTTACAAAGTCCAGGAGCCTAAATATCGCCTATGTTGGTCTAATAATTTGATCTCAAAGGGAGCCCAATGAATTGTCATAGTTTGATGATTTCAGGACGCGCGAGATACGATTACATAATTTATTTCGCTTTCGTCCCATCTATAGATTCCATCTACGATACTCACACCCACAAAATTTGTAAATGAATTGACTAAAATAACGTCACCATTTTCACTTGTGACTTCATGGTGCTTTGTGATTACGGAACGTATGATCTAAAAGTTGAGGCTTTTAAAAAATGTATTTACTCGTACTCTCCCAGCGGCAAATATTTTCTTGGATTTCAGAAATTGAGGAAGTTGATACGTGGAAAAATATTTTTCAGAATACGTCTGGGTCCCTCATTCATAATTTATTTTCCACAAATGTAGATTATTAGATACCCCAAAACCATATTTCTTAAGCGCTTCTTCATTAAGACCGGTTGAAGATTCTTGGTAAATTAGAATATCATATACGAAGTCCGATTTGCCACAGATTAGAAATATTTTTCACTTTACATATTATTAGATAGATATAGCTCCACGAAAAGGTATGACTTATTCGTCAATACACAGACTCTCTTCTAACCTCAGTTTAAGACAGCATCATAGATTGGACAAACTTTGTACTTACATCTCATTAGGGCATTAGGATATTTTCAAATTTATTTGCGCAGTGTAATTTTGATCGTAGTTGAAAAAACCAATCTCGTGTAATCGCTTCATGAAATACGTAGTGCTTTGTTCCAAAATAGACGAACTTTTGAACATTTTAGACTTCCTAGTCTTTAGAAACTTCAATAATATTTGTGTCAAGTCTCGAAACAACAGCTTTAGTGTAATTTTCACCTTCGTTTTCTTCTACTCCTGGTTCATCATCACTTAACTCAACGTCAGACGCATTATCCGAAAAATGTAACAGAAGGACAGTATCTTTCTTGTTTTCGGGGTGATACTTTTGTCAAAAAATAATACCTATTATTAGAACAAAAACATATTTATTTTCAAAAAACGACAGATATGGATTTGTGTATACCTACGGTGTATGCGCTTCATCATGTCTGTCATCCTGCTAAATTTGTATGCTGCTTTTTGAACTTATCACTAGATGGCGACACCTGCCTATAATTCGTTTCTCTACAGGTGCATCTTTATGTCTGAAATTGCTGATCGAAACGTCGCAAATTAAGATTCGCGTACTAAAATTAGACTGTGATTAAAGTATGCATATTTATGCTATTACCAAGAGGATAATTTCCGTGATAATCTTTGTTGTCACAATTGTTTCCATGGAAATTATCTTCTTGCTAAAGATAACAATCACATAAAAAACTGGGCCTAAAAGGGTTAATAGGATATCAAAAAGTTTAAACTATATTATTAATGTAGATTTAGTTGATTCATATCATACATGAGGTGAATATGTAACAAATATGAGCGATGACAACGTTCGGAATTTTAGACAATGAACCTTATATTTTATTATTATTATGTTTTGATTTGTGACTAAGACGCTCTTCTGATGGATCCGCCTTTGCATTTTATTGTTGTCTTTGTGTTTGCATTTTCTCCTTTTGTTCATCAATAACAAGATTTCTTCAGTTATCCATTTCTGTTTTGCTCTTTACACTTGGATTCCCAGTTCATCCTCCTGTACTTCATGCAACACGCTTTTAATGGAGTGCCAAGGTTTTTCTGTTGGTTCTGTTGTTCACAACTGTATTACCTTCTTTAAAAATTTCCGTGCTGTTTCTTCTTATGTTGCTGGTTCTCCTAGTTTTTCAAAGTTGGGTTTTGTCAGTTTTTTCTCAACTTTCTTCAGCGTGACCTCAAGATTTCCAACCGCGGGGTCATGATCAGAGCCAGGGTAAATTCTCATACCTTTAATTTCTTTATCTGTCAGTATATGTTCTACCCGATTTCTTACTGTATTTTCTTTGTTGTCACCTGGGCCTTTCCATGTGTACAAACGACTTTCTGAAAGTTGGAACCATGTAATTGCCACCATTAGGTTTTCATCATTACAGAATTATATCAGCGTACTTCCTCGTTCCGTTCACGAAGACCGTAGTCTCCAACAATATCTCCAACTTTTCTTTTACCTATCTTTGAAAGTCACACATTATTATGTTAACTTCACTAATAATTGAAATTTCCAATAGATTCTTCATGTCCATGTTAAAGAGGTCCATTTTACATTCAGGTTTTTCTGCCGTGGGTGTATATTAATGAATGAATGATTGATCTAGGCGGGTGTTAATACACTGCGACCTGTACAGATCTACTGTGTCCTCCTTCCATGGTGCTTCTGTTGATGTGATTCTCAATCATAGTACCTCATCCAGCTTCAGTGCTTCGATAAAAGCAAGTAGTATTGACGGCTCTATGGATGGAAGTTCCTCCTGTTCGACGCTGCAGAACCCGAAGCAGGCCATTCGACTGTTCGCGACCGCCTCGTACTCCGAGAGAAGGTGTTCAGGAGTTTCCTCCTCCTCCTCATAGAACCGGCAACTGTCCTTGTTTTCAATTTTTATTCTCTCCAAGGCTCGTAAGAAAGCCGGTGAGGATGTGTATATTGTTCTTACTCAGTGTTATAAGGTGTTTTGATCTTCCTGGGTGACGGGACCCTAGAAACATCTTTGATTGACTGCCCTGAAAGGCGTTCCTTTCAGGGCAGTATAGGCAGTATAGTGTATATGGTTGGATGGTATTTACGTGTTTGGCGTATTCCTTTATCTGTATTATTAGCACCCCTTGACCATCTTATGTCTGCCATAAGCTACAGGCCGAGATATGTGTAAGACTTGCTATACTTGTTTTCTTGGGACGTTCGTGTGAACCTTTATTGCAGTGATTTCCCCTTGCCTTCTGCATCCATATGACGTTCACCTATCCGTTTTTTCCGCCTTTAGAGTTAGTTTGGGTCAGCCGCTCCTAATACGGAGGACAGACGCTATCTGCGGCCGCCCACTTTGGGTCAGGCGCTGGGTGGGAGTCTTCCTAACCTTCTTTCAGTTACTAAGTCACTTTCAGACCTCACCGGCATGAGTGGTCTTACCAGTAGTTACGCTACCACCAGCAAGACTCTCTGGACATAAAGTTAAGCCCTCTCATCAACGACAAGGTGATGACTCCCCGAGGAAGGGTTGACGCCTCGATTGACGTAAATGATACAGTTTCGCTTTCTTGTATTTTGTGGGTTTAGGGATAGTTGTTAAAAAAGTATATTATTTGACTTACGGATAATGAACCATATAGAGCTCCCCGTAAGCGGCGCGTATATTATAGGTTAAGGAATATAATATTTTAAGATTGCTTGCCAAATAATCATTTAATTAAAGTACCTTTGCTTGAAAATCGTGAAATATTATTTGTTATTGTCTTGTTTAGTAGTCTGGCACCTCTCAATTTCTGTATATTTTGTCGGATTAAGTGATCTTGGTCTAGAATGGAGGTATGTAAAAGCATATTTTGACAAGAGGTAAAGATTATCAACTTTTGAAATTAAAAATCGCGCAAAAATGCAATAGAATGAAATAGAATTTCTGAAGTGATTAAAAATTAAATACATTTACTGCAAATTAACGTAAAATGAGATATATTCCCAGTTTAAATGCAAATTGTAAAATATGAATATATATTGAAATTATGACAATTAGATTTATTATTTTAAATGATATTTATATCAATCGTACTTTTAATGTTTTAGAACAATGTTATAATTAACCAATCCATACCTACAGCAAAATTTGCTAATATACAGAATGATTCAAAATAATTCATTACGGAAAATATGTCAGTTTTAGACACTTTTAAAAAATCCTTCGCACTGGCGAATTTAAGTTTTAAAGTCCAGTATTTTCGGACATTGACATTACATATATTTTTACTGGTCGACCAATGTGAAAAAACCTTAATTATCGGTCAATTTTCAAGGGTAACCTATTGCATCATGTAAGCATATGTGCTAAAAATCGTAATAACTCTTATTTGAGCTATACAGTATAGTAGAAGTTGTGGAAATATAATTTGATATACTTTCGTTCGAAAATTATTTTATTCAAATTAATTTGTCAATGACTTGCTTTTAAATGGTAACAATTACGACAATATGCATAGAAATAACAATTTATTAAAAAACTCATAAATACCATCTAATACAAACCCTAAAGTCTGTTTTATTTATTTCTCCATAGTAATTAATTACAAAAAAGCATCAAATACCTATATATTTTTTTACCAAAACTAAGTAACAATAATACAAGCTAACAGGCAATACCTACAAATTTTAAAACAGGAATCTAAACCAATCTCTAGATATACAGGTAGGAGGATGAGTCAGTATACTTATTTGTCACAAATAATAGTACATATACGATAGCCTTTGAATGTGGAAAACCACCACCCACTTAATCAAAAATCGCTCGGTATCTGTCGAATTATTTTTTTTGATAATCATTTTGCTAATACTACATCCAAAATGCGGATTCATAGAAATTTTGATTATGTTAGGTTCTAAAGAACAAAGTTGAAGTCATAGGGAAGTTCGTGGTATGTTGAAATAGCCAAATCGCCCGCCTATTAGCCAATCGGCAGTATCTAGGCTAGCAATTAAGTGGAGATCTTCCCATACTGTTAATGATAGTGTTAAAAGTGGTCATCCTCGTGGTCATCCCGGAATACATGAGTAGAAAAATAAATCTTTTATTTTTACCACAGCAACCAGTAATATTACGATAGATATTGGACGATGATCCTGACAAGCGAGAGCAATTTTGTGATACAATGATTGAGCTAAGAGATAATCGCGCAAAAATTTCCCAAAGAGTATGTTTATCAGATGAAGCAACGTTTTCTTTAAACGATAAAATTAACGAATTAATCTAGAGGTACTAGGCACACAATAATCCTCATTGGTTTATAGAAAATCGCACCCAGAATAATGAAAAGGATATCTAAATTTCTTTCAAATTGATCTGGTTCCAGCCCTTGCCACTGTAGTTGCAGATGATAGCGATCCTGATTTACCAAGTTCAAACTTATTGTTTCAGCAGGATGGTGCTCCCTCGTATTATGCTGCTGTTTTAAGGGAGTACTTAAATACAATTCTTCCGGGGCAGTGGAGATGTAGACAGGGATCAATAGAGTGGCCACCTAGATCGCCCGATCTAAACCTATTGATTTTTTTTGCGGGCTACGTCAAAAAATTAGTTTATAAATCTAAATCCAACTTGGTAGATTCGCTTAAGGAGTATATTCCACGAGTAATACGAGAAATTTCTCTACAAGTAGTACAAAGTGTAGAACAGAAGTTTTTAGATCGTCTCCTCTACTGTAGAACAGTTGGTGGAGGGCATTTTCAACATGTTATAAAACAGCTTTTCTTTATACTTTGCTTATTGTCTATTTTGTCTTAAAAGTTAATATTTCGTAAACGGTTGAAGATAGGTATAGGGCATGATTGATAAAAATATACAATATGTTTCATTAAAACAAAATAAAGTTGATGCGCGTAGCACTTTTATGATCCACCCTGTATGACATAAGAATTTCACAAAAAAATATTAAGTGGTTGATATTTCATATAAAAGGCTGATCCGTTTTTTTATCATACTGCTTTATAATATTGACATAACGGAGCTACATTGTATCACAGATACACACACATCATACATGCCAATAAAACTGGCAACAACTAAGAACTAAAACGGAATTTTATCCACAATACCGAAATAGAATTATTGTACTCGACGCGCGTTTCGCTAACCATGTTAGCATTACCAGGAGATGATTAAAACTAAATAACTAGATACCTAACTCTCTTTTATACTAAATGTTCATTAATAAAGCGCAACCAAAGGAACCAATCCTGGAATCTCACTAGTCACTTTCGATTAACCAATACAATGAACTATACGGAATAGGCCCTCTATCTCTATTAAATTTAAACTATTCTTACATTTAATAATTTCTATACTTTCATATGTGTCTAATAATCTCCTATCAGTTATATTATGAATTAATTTTAAATTTTTAATTGTTATTCTATGATAATATCAAAAGCATGCTCGAGAATATTTGATTTTTCTGTTCTACTATACTTTAAATGATCTGTGTTCCTTGAATCTCGTTTGTATAGATCTCCTAGTTTGCCCAACATATTTTTGGTTACAATCCATGCATCCAATTTCATATATTTCACTTCTTTCTAATATATCAGTTTTGTCCTTTGAACCACCTAATAATTTTTTAATGTTAAACTGAGTTTGGTATACTAATTTTAAACCTACTTCCTTAAAGACTTTTTGGAGTCCTCTAGTATACTGAGGATTGTATGGTATTGAGACATATTTTGTATTTTCATCCTGATCGACGAAAGAAGTGGAATCACGAAAGGTATTTCTAAATAAATGCCTATTAATTAGCCTATTTATTAAGATAGTATTGAAACCATTAACTTTCGCTATATATAATTTGTATCCTTTTTATTATTAAATCTTTCTCTGCTGAGGAAAGTTAACCATACGGTGTACTAAAAATGAGAGCTGGCCATTTTGTGTTGGCCGCAGTGGAAGGAGTCATTACGAATATATCGGTTAGTGGCAGTACTTTTTCTATAAATATCAAATTCTACTGTGTTATTATCGTTCCTAATCACTAAAGTATCAAAAAATGGAAGTTGGTCATTGTTCTCGACTTCATAAGTAAATTTAATGGTGGGGAAAGGGTTGTTTAGTTTGGTTAACAAATCTTCGATATTAGCGGTTTTTGTGTCGAAAACCGCGAAAAGGTCATCCACATACCTCTACCATGCACTCGGAAAATATTCGAACTCCTGACTGATTTCATTTTCAAATTTACTCATGATAGCTAAGAACGGCGATAAACAGTTGCCATTGCCATACCTTCCAGTTGTTGGTAATAGTTATTTTTGTATTGAAAGTAATTTTGATCCATGCTAAGTTTGGTTAAATTTAAATATTCTTGTTTGATTTCGTTATCAAAACTATTCATCTCAAGTAATTCACTGTGGGATTGGTACACTAGGGAACAATGAGCAAACATCAAACGAGATTAAAATTTCACCTTCATTAAGGGTCGTACCTTTAATTTTGTTTATGAAATCCAAGGAATTTAGTACTCCTGAATTATGTTGTTTAATAGGTAAATTTTCAAACTGGTTTGCTAGCCACTTGGATATATTATAAGTTGGCCATCCTATTGCCGAGACTATATAATTTCGGCAGCTTTCGGATTGCTCAGAGTTAATTTGTATTTAATTTGATCAGAAATAAGGTTGCTACATTTCTTCAAAGTGTTTCTAGATCTTTGAGATTTTGTTATTAGGGCCCGGATTCGATTAAATTATCAACTCGTTGAAAATATTCGCTTTTGTTAGCGAAACGCGCGTCAAGTGCAATAATTATGTTTCGGTATTGTGGATAAATCTCCGTTTTAGTGCATTTTGCCGAAGGTTCCAAACCCCAACATATCAACTAAGAAGAATGCGACTTTTAAATCTTATAATTGGGAGAGGTTAGGGTAAAGTAGCCCCCTACACAAAGAAACAAATATTTTTAATATCCCGAAAAGCATTTTGAGATCTCGTTTCTTGTGATTTGGCTGTAAATTTCCAACATATCTAGTGGTGATTCAAGATGAATATTATAAAATATTATGAAAAAATGAGTTATTGCAAAATATCCGCTTTGGTCCGTATATGGGGGAAACAGAATACATATATGGGCGCGAAGTGAACATAAATTTCATATAATCAAGATTTCATTAAAAAAAATCAAGAACAAACAAAGAACACTTTCTGTTTTAATAAAAACATCTAAATCTGAATTTTAACATAAATAGTGGATGCTACACCAGGAAGTTTTTCCTAGTTGAAAAGACAATATATTAACTAAATTACAACATTCACTTGACTGCCAAAAACAGGGGCTACCCAGATGAAGATTTAATTTTGGTTTCGAACACATCGGCGGAAGTGATATTACAACAAGTTGTTGATCATACAGCTGATAGAATTATAGACGTGCAGAAAAGCATTTTTGGACAGTTTTTCAAAAATACCAATTTTTTAAAAATATGGTTGTGACGGTAGTGGTGGACATTCTACATCCAGGCAAGGATATAGCAGTGAAGGGAATAGTTTGATTAAAGACGATGGACATAAACTAACAACTGAAAGTAACGAAAACTTTCGAAAAAAATAATCTTTAAACAAAGCAAACGGTAAATTATTGATGAAAATTTTCTCACAAAAACTTATGCTGGAATAATGATTGACACTTGTTGTTTAGATGAAAATTTTCATATAATATAAACGTCTCTCGATTGGTTATATTGTAGCAAAAATAAAACAATAACTTTGGTTTCCGATGTTTTTTCAATGCTTATTATTTGTCCAAGAAACTGTTTTCTTCTCAATGTGTCGGCTGTTAGTTCCATCAGAATGAAATCATTAGTATTTAGGCTTTTGATGTCAATTTCTTCTAAATTAAAATTCAAGGGCCTTGGTTAAAACTTCAGATGTCTATCTGAATTTGTCACCCTACTTCAGTTGAACTAACGATATATCAGAATCTTTCTCCGGGGTATTTTTTTCTCTACCTTTGTCTTCTTAGTTTCTACTAAATTTCTCTAGAACCTTTGTCTCTTGATTTTTTGGTATTTGTTTTTCTGTTGTAGCCTTTACTTCTTCATAATTAGGGGCTGACGTTAGCACCATAGCTTTTCCCTTTCTTATATGTCATTTCCGAACTCTTGCATAACTTAATTTTGGCGAGGCTAATATTCTTCTGACGAAATGTATATTTAGTTCTTTTTTCATGTGAAATGCAGCTTGGGAGTTTCTAGCTCGTACTGAATAGACTACAAGAGACAGGGTCTTAACCCTAGAGGGCCCTGATCGTAGATGCTGATTTACTACAGCAAGCCTACCCTCATTAGGTGTAATCTGTCTGTAGTCTCACATATATTGTCATGGAAAACGTATAGATCTGATTCATTGGGAAAAACAATTCCTAATGCTGGTATCAATTCGAATGTCAGGAAACGTATAGTACATGCTTCACATAGTCATTGTAGGTTATTGTGAGACCAGAACCAATACTTGCGCCTATTAAGAACTTCATTTAGATAAAAAGGACCTTCATCAAAAAATGCATATTGCGCTAAAATTCATAATTTTCTTCAGGGCTTCCCACCATTTCTTCACAAAGCTACAAGCGTCTGTCATAATCGCGTTCCAATGGCTTTTGCAGAAGGTGCACTTTATATGGATGATACTTTTAACTTCTTAAAAATCGATGTGTGTAGGATTTAGAAGCATCGTCACTTAGACCTAGAGAAACATCGAAAGCATCCAAGTTTTCGTGAATGGACAACAGTGTGCCGATTTTATTCTTTATTTAATACAGGCAGCCAACCAGTTTTGGTAATCTTTCACAATGCCATGCCTTTAAATTTATGAAGTACCCTGCTTACAGTTGACTGGGAAGTTTGTGTTTTGTCAAAATTTCTATTATAGAACGCACATATTTCACTTTGGCTTCTTATTTTGTTTCCATATCTCAAAAACATTACAATTTCACTACACTGCCTTCTGAAAATGCCATATTTATTTAAATTTATATAAACAATCGGCATACTAAACACTCAAAGTTATTACTAATATTATTTGTATTTAAATCACCAGTAGAAATAAGACAGATAAAAAAAAACACAACAAATACCTAAATGTCAAGAAATAAATAAGTTTATGTTATTTACTAGATAGATAGCCAACACTAATAAAGTTCAGCTTGTTACCAGTTTATTAATTCAATACTAATTATCTGACAATTTCAATGTCTCTAAAATCATGTTTTTTTGCTACTTGCATATCGATTTTTGACAGCTTTTCAATAAACCCTTGCAAGACATAGAATGCCATTTGAAAATTCGGGGTGAGGGTGACTGGAAGTTAAATGGTTGAAGTTAACAAACTATATTACAAAAGACTGAAGGATCATTTTAATTTCATTATCTGTTTAATCGTTTTGTTCACAATAAGCGCACTAAAAATATGAATATTATGCCACACATCTGGAAAACCCTGTATATTGCTTAATTTATCCGTGTATTTTAAAGGAATCATGGTTTTTATAATTATTTTTATGATGCATACATTTTTAGAAACAAACTGATGTCGTTCGGGTAGTTATATCCAATTTTGTATCAAAATTGTAAATATTATACTTCTGGAATTAGCAAATTCTTCTGATTTCCATTTTCTGACATGTAAACAATTATATTGCGACATTTCAAAGGGAGGGAGGGATTCTAAGGACCTAGTTGAGAAAATTCAGCTTACCTTAGCAAATATAAAGGTTTTGGTCTTAAGGCTATCAGGCACACCCTAAAGCTTCTATTCAGACGAGCTGTGCGTCTTGTCGGCGATCCTGAGTTGACCCGGAATCTAGACAGTCTGAAACACCGCAGACATGTGGCCGAGATGTCCCTGTTTTACAGATACTTTCACGGCACATGTTCCCAGAATTTGGCCCGCCTAATCCCGTCCCTGGCAACGCCTGTCAGACAGTCACGACAGACGGCAAGAGCGCACCAGTTTGTATATCTGGAAACACCTAGAACATCGCTTTATAAGAACTCCTTTGTCTGGCACACTGCACCACTCTGGAACTCACTCCCAGGACATCTGTTTCCCCCTAATTACAACCTACGACTATTCAAGAACCATGTCAATCAACATAAAAAAGGTATAGAACCAGAGTGAGTCAATTAGACATAGAAGAAAACGAGTAGTGCCTTGCTCTGTATTAGCTGGCTTCAATCCGTTGCAAATGTTTTTGAAATGTTAACATCTAAGAACTGGATGAATACGGGCATAGTATAACTGTTTGAAGTCTAAATCGAATAACACATAGTAACAAATAAAAATAATTTCGAGAGTGGAATTTACTAGGGTTACACTAGGATTGTGTTCTGCAATATAGAAAATAGCTGTATTTGTTACAAAGAGCAAAATATTTTGTTTTTAATAGAATTCCGAATTTGAAGCTTGCAGTCAGTAATTCGGTTGTGAATTTAACTCATGACATTTACCCAAAAAATCTAATATAACTGAATTTCGATGCACACATTATTTTAAATAAATAATGCTTCACTTAGAGCAACTACTTTAAAATTAATGAGAAAAACAGAGAAAATTATCGCCAGCTAAAGGCAGCAAAGGCATTTAAATAGATCAAGCCAAAGGATAAACCCGTTAAGCTTAACACTTAAAATAAACGACGACAAAGATTGCGATTTAAAAAATCCGGCGATGTGAATGAAAAAGCTGGCCGTAATTACTCAATGCCAGAGCAACGCTAAGCCACGCTGTGTCTTATGTTAATCCTGGCATAATCCTGTCGAGCCGGCTCCTGCTTTCCTGCTGCCAAAATCTGCGCCATTATTCACGCGTCCTGCGAGAAGGATTCCCCAACGTTCGGGCTGTTATTACCGACTGAGACGGTTCGGTTGTTTCGTCATCTGTCACGATGAACGAGAGCTTTTAGCTGAAAAAAATTAAAACTGGCTGAAGAAAACAGTCATTATTTTTTTATATACTTCATCCATTTATAGTGAGTCAATAATTAAGGAAACAATGTCTTATTTATATTTCGCCATTTTCATGCCTCAGTTGCGATACATCGGATATTTGAGCGGAGGGTTTTTCTAACTTTCTTCCTCATCAACCTCTACAATTAGTAAAATTTTTTCTCAGTTTAGTTGTGACAGACTATGAGAAGAAACAAGCATGATTGGTGTAAATATGAACAGATAATTAGGCAGAAGAAAGCCAATATCCAAATAATGCAGTATTGGATGTCACTCAATCATATTCCAAAGATGACTAGCTAGAGACAAGAAAATAAATTATGACAGAGAAGAAAAAAATAGCGATTTGGAGGAAAGAGAATTTTGGGAAAAAATCAAGGAGAAAGAAGAAACGTAAATTATCTAATATAAAGAAAAATAATGTAATGAAATGAGGGAAATATGGACATGCGAAAGAGCATACGAAAATGGTCAGAACGCAAGTTACGATATTCAAACGGTCAATTCGTCGCTCGAAAATTGAATGCGCGAGAATGATCGCGGCATCAATTTATTGATTGCAGCATCAATAACATGTTTCATCAATAGAAAAACATGAAAATAAAATAATATAATAAGAAAATTGTATTAAAGTAAATATTTTTATAAATTTTTATGTAAGATTGCATAATAGCATTGGTTTGTCCAGTGCACCTGTACCAAATTCCATCTAATATTATCCCTTAACAACTTAGCCTTATACATTTGTAACGTATATTACGTTTGGTAGAAGCCTTTATAAATTAAGAGTCCCAACTCCCATAGTAGTATGCAGTTAATATGATGATTCAACAGATCGACTTGGTTTTTTGATCTGGCAAGTTGATAAGTGAGAAGCTGCTCCTAATTCTTCCAGTACAATGAAACTAACCTCGAGTACATATTCGCTATTTTATGGTATTTCACATACACATATCAAAGTCGTTGTAATATATTCTGAAAGAATTTCTTTTTCGCCTTAAATAATAGTTTTTATGCAAATTTTAATATTTTTTAAAATTTTCAGCCTAAAATTTGCGTGTTACATATGTGTAATACTAGGAAGATATTAGAGCATTATTTAGTGATATAGTTTGAATTTTGGATATAATGCTTTGTGATAAATCTTCGCTTCTTTCACGTATGTAAAAGACATATTCTGAGAGCCAACTAATACTTCTACTTTCCCTTCAAGAGGCGTTAGAAATTGCATGCTTATGACGATTTGGACACTGATGCAATCTATATCGAACCTTTCGAAGTAAGTAAGTAAAGCAGATGAAGATTCAGGTGATGAGGAGAATAATGATTTAGACCATTTACCTGGACATCTCTTTCATGCTCAGGTTAAAATTTGGCAACGGAACATTATCAGAATAAATACAGAAGCATCATGAATATTGCGTACCAGCGGTCGATCATTGTAAAGAAAAACAAACGTGTTTCCTATGGAGATATGGTTAACCTTATGGAGCGAGACAAGGAATTTAGAAGCTAATATTTTTCCTAGTTTAGCAATTGTACCCCCATTGAAATATTTGAAATGAGGTTACGCCATCGTCAAATACCTTTTGGATGAAGCTAGAAAGTATGCTTTTTTCAAAAATGTTTAGGATCCTAATATCACATATGAGGACTTGAAGTGTGCCGTGGCAATACATATTTTGAGCGGATATGATATCAAACCAACGAGATAACACTACTGGGATGCCCAACCTGATCTGGTAAATGATATGATTAAAAATTTCATGAGAAAATATAGGTTTGAACAGATAATGCAGCTCTTATATTTGTCAGAAAACACTATACGAGATAAAAATGATGAGGCTCGAAAAATTCGCCCATCAATGGACAAACTGCAAACTGCATCATTTTGCAGCGGAAGATGGAATAAACAGTGACGAAATAATGGTGTAGTATTTTGGAAGGCATTGCTATATATGTATAACACTAGGAAGATATTAGAGCATTATTTAGTGATAAACCTTGAATTTTGGATAAAGTGTATTGTGATAAATCTTCCCTTTTTCACATATGTAGAAACATATATTCTGATAGCCCTTGATTTCTTCTTTTTGGAGGGGGTTTTCCCTTCAAGAGGCGTTAGAAATTGCATATGCTGATGATGATTTAGATACTGATGTAATCTATATAAAAGCTATCGGAGAAAGTACGTTGGTAGATGAAGATTCAGATGAAGACGAGGATAATGATTTAGACCACTTTTCTGGACGACTTTTTCATGGTCAAATTGACATTTGATAACGGAACAATATCAGAATAAATTCAGAGACAACAGTACATCATGAAAATTGTATACCAGTAGCCGAACAGTGTAAAGAAAAATAAACCTGCTTTCTGTGGAGATCCAGTTGGCTTTATGGTGCGAGATATCGAATTTAGTAGCTCATATTATTCCTAGTTTAGCACCGTAACTCTATCGAAGCATCTGAAATACTTTGGGATGACGGAATCATCAAATACCTTCTAGATGAAGCTGAAAGGTATGCTTTTTTCAAAAATGTTTAGAATCCTAATATTACGTATGCGGAGTTGAAGTGTGCCGTTGCAATACAAATTTTGAGTTGATATGATATCAAACCAGCCAGAAAACAATACTGTGATGCCGAACCTGAAATGGGTAATGAAATGACTAAAAATTCCATGCGAAAATATAGGTTTGAACAGATAATGCAGTTCTTATATTTGGCAGAAAACACTATACCAGATAGAAATAATAAAGTCTGAAAAATTCGCCCATCAATGGACAAACTGACGAACTTGTTTTTAAAACATTTTGTAGCAGAAGAAGGAATAAACTATGACGAAATAATGGTGAAATTATTTGGAAGGCATTGCTACATATGTGTAACACTAGGAAGATATTAGAGCATTATTTAGTGATATTGTTTGAATTTTGGATAAAATGCATTGTGATAAATATTCGCTTCTTTCACATATGCATAAACATATATTCTGATAGCCAGTAATTTTCTTCTTTTGCGGAAGGGTTTTCCCTTCAAGGAGCGTTAGAAATTGCATATGCTGATCATGATTTGGATACTGATGCAATATATATGTATCCATCCTCTCGAAGTAAGTGCGTTGGCAGATGAAGATTCAGGTGATAAGGAAGATAATGAATTGGACCATTTATCTGGACATCTTCTTCGTCTTCAGGCTAAAATTTGGAAGCGGGACACTATAGCACATCATGAAAATTTTGTGCCCGTGTTCGACCAGCTTAAAGAAAAACAAATGTATTTTCTGCGGACATCCGGTTGAAATATGGAGACAGGTAAGGAATTTAGAAGACCATATTTTTCCCATTTTTAGCAATTGTACCCATGTCATCATCAAGAACATTCTATATGAAACCAGAAATTATGTTTATTCAAAATTGCTTAAGGTATTACGTACGAGGAGTTGAAGTTGCTGTGGTAATATATATTTTGAGCAGATATAATATCAAGCCTGCAAGAAAACACTACTGGAATGCCGAACCTGATATAAACAGGGAAATAGTAAAAAATCCATGTAAAAATATAGATTTAAACAGATACTAAAGTTCATACATTTGGCAGAAAACAGTGAACCAGATGAAATTGATAACGCTCGGAAAATTCGTCCAGCAATGGACAAACTGAAAAAGCGGCTGTTAGATCATTTTATAGCCGAAAAAGGAATAAACTATGATGAACTAAAGGTGAAATATTTTGGAAGGCCTAGCTGCAGTCAATTTATCAGAGGAAAACCCATCCGCTTCGTTTACAAACTGTTGTCACTCAATACGATGAAGCATATTCGATAAACTTTGACCTATATTGAGGCAAGAACCCTCAAATTCGGGAAGGTGACGAGTTACTTCATTCAAAGGTAACTGCCCCATTCGTTACAATGTTGAGGAAGTCACCAGACACTAAGAAGACATTGCCATACTAGTTACAAACAGACGATTTGTTTTTCAGTTCAATCATACTTCATGACATGAGGGATATTGGCATACGGTGTACTGGTGCCATGCGAGATAACGGTCTTCCCAAAGGAATTCCATTGACTGGCAAAAAAGTTTTGAAAGATCTGCCAGGGGTGAGCAATTTCATATCCTAAACCATAAAAAGGGATTATTAATTTGTTCGCTGGGTAGACAATAATACAGTCATAGATGCCTCAACCTGTTTTGGAATCGAACCAGTAGCCCATGTAAAAGGATTCCTGCAGAGAAAAAACAAATTATTTAAGTTTCTCGCCTAAATATTATTGGACCACGTAATAGCCCTATGGGCGGCACACATTTAATGGATAAAAATGTGGCTGAACATCGAACAGCAATTCGGTAGAAAAAATGGTGCACACTAACGTGTGTGCTAAATGTAAGTATCCACAATGTTTGGAAACTTTATGTTAAAGCCTATCATCAAGCAACTGGGCTTTCGCAGGAATATTGTATTCGCATGCCTTTCACGATATGGCTTAAGGTGCTAGAAGGCCTGCAACATTCCTTTTCAGTAATTCTTAAAGAATTTGAAGCGACATTAGTTTGGGTTAGTATTTGATATACATCCAAAACAAAAAGAAAAAGCGATGCTCACTAGAATCCTGCAATTCTAACCTACAAACAATGCGTTCGAAATGCAATGTAGAATATCGTCAGAAGTGATATTATCTTGGTGTATTATCATTTTCATCTATTTTTACTATACTAGAATGATAATTTGTGTTTGAATACTAAGATGAAGTTTTACTCCAATTTGTTCCCAACGTTGCACAATATGAAATACATTTTTTCGTAAGTAAATAACATTCAGCGAAAATTGTACTAGTTTTTGTTTTAAAAGTTGATTAGAATGATATAATATAACGCAGAAAAAGAGTGATTATTAAATAAAATTGATGGTGATATGGATTAACATTTAGGAGGCGCTTTCAGAAATAAAACATCACAATTATTTTATTAAAATGACACCAACATCAACAATATTGTAAAATAATTAAAATTATAAGATGTTTGGTAACATTTAGTGTGGCCGATTATTTCATTACCTTTATGGATAAATATATAGTATGCAGGCACATGTCCGATTTGCACTATTTGTTGATAATAATCCATCCTGAATACGGTGATATGCGCTTTGCTCACATTTTTTATTTAATGCATATTTTTAATTTATCAAAATGATTCAAATTTTCAATCCAACAAAAGTGAAACCAAGCTAGGCAAATGTAACCTTAAAGTAATTAACTGACCAAACGTAACCTAATCTGAATCAATTTTGATAACATATATGACTTTTCTATCTCTTTACATATAAAGACACTCCTCTTTATTTCTCTACGAGCTCTTTCAAGAAATGAAAAGAATCATGTCAAATTGGTGACAAATTAAATTTGTACATGCATGGGGTTAGATTTATTAAAGCAAGGTCAAATTTAACATTGTCCAATTTGCAGAAATAATTGTACTTTCTGGTAGTAATTTATGTCTCAATATTTGTTGCATTATCTCTAAGTTAGTTCGGAGATATAAATTAATTTATATTGGTCCATCTTCAAATGGCTCTATTTCCCTGAGGAAGTGTTTTTGTACCTATGGTTATAGGAACTTTTTTAACATTTTCGTGCCCAAATTTTTGCCGCGTATTTTAGGAACAAGCGTCTAAGCAATCAATTGTATTAGCGTCTGTCTAATCGTCATGAGCCACCAATTATCGAATGCGTCCAATTATCGCGCCTCCAATAATTGTACACGTCCAATCATCAGTGACCAGTTATCGCGAGTCTTAATTTCTGTATCCAGTCCAGGGGATACAGTGAGACAATAAGGTTTTCCCTTTGCCAGCCTCAAAAATAATACCCGCTTGTTAACTGCAGCATCCAATAGATATTTGTAAATATTTTAATAACGAAGAAGTATCGAACCTAATAGTTCTTAATATCAATATTTTTACAAATTCTTTTGTAAATAAATACTCACGTAACAGTGACGCTGGACCATAAAATAATTGTGAATTTAAAGCATATCATATTTTTAGGCATGTTGAAAACAAATGCTTTAATATAGTTGGCATTGAAGGAGATAGGTAGTGAAAATATCGTGATTCTAGCTTGGGTTCCGGGGTATGAAGTCTCCAGAGGCAATGAAAGAGCCAATGAAATAGCCAAAGCAGGTTCAGCAGGCCCTTTGGCGGAACTGGAACTACTGAGACATCCGTTATGAAATGGGAAACCACGGAATCTCACGAATTGTGGAATGTCCAACCAGAACAGAGCCAAGATAAGGAATCCATTAAGAGTTCCTCAGCCAAGCTCATCGCTGACTTACTAAGCCACTATAAAAAGGCTGTCAGAATGATGGTAGGTTTATTAACAGGCGACTGTTGACTGAAAATACAGTCAAGCCTGATGGATCTGGCAGGAGAAGCCGTATGAAGGTTCTGCCAAGAAGAAGATAAATCTGCAACCCACATTCAATGCCACTGTGAGGGTATCGTGAGTACACGTTTCAAAAAAATATGCGAAACCAATTTAGTAGCTACCTGCTACATTCAGGGTTCATTATCAAGGCTAGCGATTTCAACCGGAGATACAAAACTAGCTGAGAGCTCTAAATACAGAAAGAGACACATAGTTCTTACAGGTTGCAGTGGTCGACGGGTTGTTTTGGAAAACTCCTATTCTGATTTAACGTAATAAATTGGAAGAAGTAATTGTATTTTAAGAATAAATAGAAACTATAAATTTACTATATAGTTGGTGTCACCCTTGAAAGTTATTCCAGAAATCTTCTATCTTAAAACTTTGTTTTGGATTTCTGAAAAGATTATATTTTTTCGGCTTCAATAGGTATTTCCCCCATTGTACTGATGGCTCTTTTTCTTATTTTTTATACCTTCAAATATTTGTTGATATAGCCATTTCATATGATACCGTGGATGAAAAGCTTGATGCATTATTCAAGAAATGTAGGTTTTGGCAATATACCGTTAAGATTAAGCGAATAGAGAGTGAAAGTATTTGTCTTAGTAGAGGAACGTACGTACTACCAGACTATGTCATCACTATCAGGCTATCTGAATATAGCTATTGATCAGAACGAAATTTAACAATTGATAACTGGTTCACAAATATTTGAGTATGTTAAAGATAGGAAACAGTAGTTTTAGGTACTATTAAAGAAAAAAGAGCGATCATAATAATTGCCTAAACCAGTAGGAACTCCTTTGAAAATCAGTGTATCTTCATCCAAACGTATCATGCTTATGCAAAGCATGTATGACGATGACGCGATTGATCTGTCAAGCAGAGTAGATAATAGATCCCAGATGATAACAACGTACAATGGCACGAAAGGCGGGATTAACGTAATATACCGATTATATACCTTCTATATTATAGAATATGATGAGAATAAATTAAGTGTATATTTAAAACAAAATTTGTCTCAGGTAGCTTAATGGTATTATATTTTTATGTGAATATTTTGCATTAAAGAGTTTATGAACAACCATTCGGTATATTGCGTATGGACCTTTGCTTTTACAAATTCTTTTGAAATGTAAGCATCATAGGTAAGTTTCTTACAGTAATAACAGTACATACTCTTGTATAGCGCTTAAAAATATTTACGTGTAAACTTTGCAGAAGCCCATAATCCAAATATGAAAATTTAACTAAGCATGAAACAGAGCGGCACAGACTGCACCGGCGAAACAATATGAAACAAGGCAGAAAGCGAATTAGTGGGTGGAGATCCAAAAGTGCAAAATGAGAAAATGTGGTGCATATTAACGTCATGAGCTAAAAATAAACTTTGCATTTTAATTCAGAAGTAATGTAATTTTTCTCGTAGATTTTAGAGAAAAAGCATATTTATTCAGTGATATGAAGTATAGTTGACCATGTAACTTAGTTGAACTCTCAAAATATATCAGAGTTGCTTTTATTTTGATGTGAGTGGAAATATAGAAATGTTGGCTCTATCAGACTCGGGTTAGATTCGCATCGTATTTTATAGCTGCTTTTGTTATGAATATTAGGCTGTTAGAAGAAGCATGATCTGAGCTATTTTTCGAAAAATGTATAACCAAGCTGACTGATTAGTAAGGTTTCGAATTTTTTAAATTAACCCAGTGACATCCTATTGACGACTCGTTGGGCTCGAAAAGTTTACACACTAATTCAGATATATAGACATAAATTCTAAAATAGCCTTAGTTGAGCATATGTTGTGGTTTTATCATATTTAGATTAATGAGCACAATAATTTAAATGTTTAAGGCAAAGTAACGCAAGTACTAAACCATAAGAATATTTTTTCTCATACATATTTTTGTAGTGAACCATATGTTGATTAGCATGTAATGTTAGACATGTAAGTGAAAAAATCGGTATTAACCAAAAAAAAAAAAAAAAATGATAAAAAATTTGAATAAAATTAGATAAATATAATAAATGTAGATATATATATATATATCAATATCCTCATCCCTTTATAATAAATAAGTGTAATGAGCCATTTTTAAACAAAAATAGCTCTACAAGTCATCATCCGAGTCACACCTGATGCACACATAAAATAATATATTAGGGCTGATGAAATTTCGTAAGCCCATTTGCAACAACTGCGTGCACTTCGTACAGAGTTTGTGGTATATTAAATATTCAGTATCATTTCCTGACCTCTGACTCTGAGGACGAAAGTTCTTAAACATCGTGAATGTAACGTTCTTCTCAGAAGAGTAATTTTCAACATTCGTTTAATTTACTTTTATTCGAGTTTGTTTTCTCGACAATATTTTTCTTGTGTGGACGTTTATATCCTTTAATACCCCTTTTTCTTCTGCCAAGGATTCTTTTACGGGAGAGTGAAGAAACACTTTGTCCCATTTCTCCTGCCTTTCTAGCGATCTTCCGGGCATATGCTTTTTGAAAGGGTCTTTCTTGCTCAGGCCTTAATATGTTTGCAGGTTGATTTTAGATGAGGCCACTTGAATTTTTATTGATTTTGAGCGAATATTCATTATGCGCCTTATTTATCACGTCTCTATATTCACTCGTCAGAAGTCTATCTACCACCTATAAAGGGAAAAATTCACTCATCTTAAAAAAAATTGTCTCATTTAAGGGACATGTTTTACCATCCTTTTGGTGTCCTGCTATGCAGCTACTTTTGAAAATGATACTAACATCTCAGTATACCATATCATTTCAAGTGAATTACAATTTCATTTATTTTAGGAGAATGTCCAGTAAGGCTTTTCCTTGAAATATCTTGTATTATGGGTGAAAAGTTTTGTTTATCAAATTGACAGATGGCAACTGCATACCTAAAAAATTATATCGATAGTGTACCCGCAAGAATAAAAACGGGATAGTATGTACGCTTCTCGACACTGCAACAGGAGATCTTCTTTCAGCTGATACAAATTTTCCTATATGTTTGAGTATGCATTAGGTCATTATCTTAAGCAATTACTGAACTCCAGTTATAATTCATCGACATTTCCAATATTCAGTGCTTCCACATTCAGTTGATCATATATGATTATCAAATTAAAAAGAAATGTTGCTACATTGATTTTCTACGAAGGGATCCTTGAGAAGCTTTTAGCACGTGAGCATCTTAAAGGGTAATTTTATTTATTTTATTAAATAAAGTTCACCTATCTGGACCTTTCATTGTTATTTCAACTCACCGAAATACAAAATGTATAATAAAAATAGAGTATTCTGAACGGTTTCAACGATAACATGTAGTAAATATCTAACACTTGATATAGGACACTATCTAAAAGAGTTCCCCTTTCTTGAAAAAACACTTTTCGTCCATTAAAGTAACCCATAGAGTTGGCTATGTTTGATCGTTTGATCATTTCGTATATTTGACGTGTTTATCAAGAGTTGACTAACAGTTCAATAATGTGTCCTATGATTGGCTCGGTATATATGTATGTAAAGTCCGTTCAAGTCTATTGCGCTGTTACGTCATATCATTCCATCTTTCTTTATGCAATGAACGTATGTACTAAATTGGTCCGTCAAATTGGAGTCTTTGACATCCATTGGCGTCAATGTAAAAATATCATAACGAAACTAACAGATTTAATTCATTTATTGATTTGTTGGTAGTTGGTTTGTGTTTTACGCTAATAATTGCTAATAAAAATCGTTTTGAGATGTCCCACCGGTTCAGTGAGAAAGAGCAAGCTTTAATTTTAAAATTGGTGCATAATTTCACACGTGAAAAAGATGCTAGTATGCCACTTTTACCCTGGAAAGCTGTGCACAATGTAAGTAATATATATTTTTTATTTATCTGATAATACTAAAAAATTATATCTCTAGAAAAAATGTATTTTTGATGTGTAAACATCTTACGCGGCGATATGAGGTCAAATCTCGGCAAATGAGACGGAAATGCGCAAACCAATTCTAGCCGCTAAGGCGGTATTATATACAATTTGCCATTTAAAATCGTTTTAAATGGATTTTAGACGATAAAACAGCATATTTAAAATCAAACGAACCGTCAAAAGTATTATTTTTTAATTGTTATATTCGCAGTGTATTTGGATCCATAGCACAGCTTATTCTTAATGGACGGTTGAATTTAAAATGAATTGTCGCTTCAAAATCCACGACAAATTCGTCTGAAACCATGACTATCGGCGTAAAAAAGTCCGAATTTTCGGATTTTTATACAATTTTGCCATTTAAAATCGTTTTTAAACGGATTTTAAACGATAAAAAGAATATTATTATTTGAAATTAAACGAACTGTCAAAAGTATTATTCAGATGCCCAGACGCTTAAATAGTATATTATTTTATATGGAGGAAAAGTGATACTTTTCATGGCGCGCTCGTGTTTAACAGCCGAACGGAGTGAGGCTGGTAATAGAGAGCAAGCCATGAAAAGTAACTTTTCCTCCAAATAAAATATGCTGTTTTTTCTTCAAATGTCGACAAATTAATGCAAAAACATCTCTTTTTAATAGTAATAATATCTAATTATTATTAAAGATAAATGGGTTCGCAAGGCGGCTTAGACCACGGTCGTAGGTGGCCTTGCTTAGACCGGTGTCGGTGAATATAATGTAACATAAAGCTGTCAGTGGACACTGTCAACAATAATTATTTTTCTAAGATTTCGTCTCCGATTGCGTTTTAATTCCGTATTCATAAGCAGTTATTGAGTAAGTTCGATTAAATAATAACCAATTTGTTCCTAAATTAGTGATTTTTAGAAATGCAGTCACAAATTGAGTGATAAATACAAATTGTAGTTTAATAAATCTTGAGTTGTTGACGCTTATTTTGTTGTCTGTTTGTATTTATCACTCAATTTGTGACTGCATTTCTAAAAATCACTAATTTAGGAACAAATTGAGTGATAAATACAAATTTTAGTATGATAAATCTTGAGTTGTTGACGCTTATTTTGCTGTGTGTTTGTATTGTATCTATGTTGCTATGACAACACTTTTACCTCCGCCGGCGGAAAAGTGAAAAGTAAAGCTCCGGCGGAGGAAAAACGAAACTTCACGGCCGCCTACACAGTCGAGTAATGACGGATTTACTGACGTTTGAAGAAAAACAATATTGTCATAGCCCTCTCTAAAATTTGAAAAAGTTGGTTTTTGACTTTCCCAAATCAAAGGATTTCGGCGCACGATTACTAGGTAAATAAGCTGTTGTATGTATGTTGATGTTATTCCTGGTGGCATTATATTTGCCTGTCGAATTTGTGCATTGAATTAAACCACTCCGAAGCTGCCATAAATAATAAGTGTGTAAAATTGATAAAAACGGAACGTGCTCTGGAATAGAAAACAGGTACAGAGACATCTTTTGGCTAGTGTAAAAAATAACGTACGAGTCTATCTAAGACGTACGGATCTTTTCTTTTGACGTCAGAAATTCTGACGTAACAGCGCAATAGCCTTGAATGGACTATATGTATTTCTATGTTAAGAGTTGCACATATAAAACCTTTTGGTACCGAATTAAAAAATACAATGAATTATGGTTAAAATATCATATATGACAAAAATATCTGTGAGAAAGTTCTCTTAGTATTTAGCGGACAAATATTTACAATAATAGTTATTTATGAAATAAGTGTTAAAAGTAAATTTTTAAGGCACGCATGTGGAAATTTACACGCGGCGCGAGTTCTGCAAACCACATGAGTACCTTCAAAATACTTTTAACACAAATTTCATACAATATTTCTTCTACACACGGCAATAAAAATCATACAATAATTAAAATTAAATGTTTAGAATATCTTATATCCAGGTAGTTTCTAATAGCATCGTATATTTATATTAAATTATCGAAGTTCACATTAAATTGACAAATCTTGTCAATAAAAACCAGCAACCATCATTGTTGACTGATTTGTTTACAGAAAATTTGAAGCCGCTAGCGCTGGCTGTGGTTTGCCAAAAATGCAAGAAATACAAGAAATCGATCCACTTAAAGACAGAAGAAGCTGCTCACAGAACTACCTTGGATCTACTGCCACGAAAATCAAGAATTCAATATGAGATTGCTTATAATAAATTTATAAAATGATGTGAAATCAAAGGCGTTCCTGGAAAGTATTCCGAAAACATATTCCTGGCGTATTTTGAGGAAAAAGGCAATCTGTGGTCCCATTATGCAATGATCAAAGCTATGCTACGTGTAAATAACAACGTAGGTATCAGCAAATATTTTAAACTGATTGCCTACTTGAAGCGTCACGGAGAAGGTTACCAGTCCAAAAAATATTTTTTTTTTTACTAGAGACCAAATTGAACAGTTTCTGAAGTGCGCACCAGACGATGAGTACCTTCTGATGAAAGTAGCTACGATTGTAGGGGTATTTGGTGTCTGCCGCAGGGAGGAGCTTTATCAGTTGACTCTTGACAACGTGGAATATATGCAGACTTCATTAGTTATTAAAATATCAGATACCAAAACCAAGGTACCACGAAATTTCACTATGGTTGAAAAATTCTATTTGGATTTTTATCGAAAATATACTGATCTTCGTCCAGCAGATGTGGGACATCGGTGGCTCTTCCTAAAATTTGTAAAAGGTAAATGTACAGGGTGATCCGCAATATTTTGACCAATTGATAGCTCGGTTAATATTGGTTTTAGAAAGAAGTTTAAATTAGCAAACTTTTAGTATTTTTCCTCAACCATCATAAAATGAAATCAGAAAAAACAATCAAGCATCAGAAGTCATATATTTTTTATTAATTATGATTTTTTTAAATGGAATACTTGGTTTTTCTTTTCACCGTTTGATACAGAATTCTTTTCTGATTTAAAATATATAAGGGTTGATGGCATTATTTTCAGCGGTTATGGAATTATATTGAATTTTATAAATGTACTTTTTTAAATAACTAACAATTTAGTACCTATTTTAATTAATTGTCATGGTTATTATTGTCTCTCTGACAAGCGGATGATAATGTCAGTTGATTTCCTATGAAGGATGGGATAAGCGTGACGCACGTCAAGAACATAGACAACGTCATCCATAGGTAAATAATATTCCTACTGCCAACACTTTTCGAAACAATTTTAATCAATAAACGGCACAATATAATAATTTATTGCAAAGTTATTTTAACAAGTGCTCAAAGTGTCCCCGCCCATTTGAATGGACAAGCGGTAGACAGCTTTCAATCGCTCTATGACATGTGCAAAAAAATCGGGTCTTTCATTATTTAAAAAATTAATTTCATTTCGTATATGGACTTCCATTTGTTCAATATCATTTAACCGCATTTAACTTATTTTATCTTTCAAATATCCCCACACAAATGTATCTAACCGGGTTAGGTCCGGACTGTTAGGAGGCCATCCAATTACTCCACCAAGACGAATCCAAATCTTATAATTTTGATTTAAAAATTCCCTGACAAATACAACACTATGACCCGGTGCACCATACTGCCATATAAAATGTCTTGCTACATTTAGCGGAAAATTGGTGACAACTTCATCAATATCGTTGGTGGGAAGTTCATGATATCGGTGTCCGTTCAATGATCCCTCGAAAAAGATTGGGCAATAATCTTATTACGAATGATAACACACCAAACATTTAATGATACCCGTCCAGATCGCATAATTTCAATAGCTAAAAAAGGATTCTGTGATGCCCAAAAATGTGTATTTTTGGGATTTGAACCGATGCTGTATTAAAAGAACTTTCATCTGTCCAAATAATATTAGTAAATAAATCTGCATCGTTCTGTAATAAATTCAACATATAGCGACAATATTCCAATCGCCTTTGCTTTTGTTCATGGTATAACTTCTGCACTTTGTGTAGTTTATAATCATGAAATTTAAACTTTTTTAATATCCTATAGATTCTTCCATACGATTTTCCTAGATACCTTGAGCAGTTTCTAATAGAATTTTGGGGATTCTCTGAAAATGAAGTCATTTGACGATAGCAACATAAAAAATTAAAATTTCATTGTGTAAATCACCTTCAAAATACAAAAGAACAGCAAGTTCTTCATCTTCAAGTATTGCATGGCATCTTGTTTTCCTTCGTAAATTTTTCGGGTCGATAATTGATTAAAAAATTTTCGAAAAGTGTTGGCACTGGCACTTGGAGTATTATTCACCTCTGAATAACGCCGTCTGTATTCTTGACGTGCGTCACGCTTATTACATCTGCATATAATATATATCTTAAATATTTCCAGCTTCTTTGCCTCAGTGTAACCCATCATTCATAGGAAATCAACTGGCATTATCTTACGCTTGTCAGAGAGACAATAAATAACTATGACGATTAATTAAAATTAATGGTTAAAATAGGATTCTTAATGAAGGTGAAATTTTAATCTCGTTTGATGTTAGCTCATTGATCCCTAGTGTACCAATCCCACAGACCTTGCAATACCTTGGTGAATTACTTGAGATAAATAGCTTTGATAATGAAATCAAACAAGAATATTTAACTTTAACCAAACTTTGCATGGATCAAAATTATTTTCAATATAAAAATAACTATTACCAACGACTTGAAGGCACCGCAATGGGCAACTGTTTATCGCCGTTCCTAGCTAGTCTTTTCATGAGTAAATTTGAAAATTAAATCAGCCATGAGTTCGAATATTTTCCAAGGGTATGGTACAGGTATGTGGATGACATTTTCGCGATTTTCGACACAAAAACTGCAAATATAGAAGATTTTGTAACAAGGCTAAACAACCGTTTCCCCACCATTAAATTTACTTATGAAGTCGAGAACAATGGCCAACTACCATTTTTTGATACTTTAGTGATTGGGAACGATAATAACACACTAGAATTTGATATTTACAGAAAAAATACTGCCACAAACCGATATATTCCTAATGACTCCTTCCACTGCGACCAACATAAAATGGCCAGCTTTAATTTTTTAGTACACTGTATGGTTAACTTTTCTCTTAGCAGAGAAAGGTTTAATAATGGAAAGGAAACAATTAGAAATATAGCGAAAGTTAATGGTTTCGATACTAACTTAATAAATAAACCGATTAATAGGCTTTGTTTAGAAAGACCATTCGTGATTCCACTTCTTTCGTTAATCAGGATGAAAATACAAAATATGTTTCGATACCGAATAATCCCCAGTATACTAGAGGACTCCAAAAAGCTTTTAGGGAAATAGGTTCAAAATTAGTATACCAGACTCAGTTGAACATTAAGAAACTATTAGATGGTCCAAAGGACAAAATTTAAATATTAGAAAGAAGTGGAATATATGAAATTGAATGTATGGATTGTAACCAAAAATATGTTGGGCAAACTAGAAGATCTATACAAACGAGATTTAAAGAACATATAGCTGATTTAAAGTATGGTAGAACAGAAAAATCAAGTGTTGCCGAGCATGCTTTTGATAATAATCATAGAATAACCATTAAAATTTTCAAATTAATTCATAATATAACTGATAGGAGATTATTAGACGCATATAAAAGTATGGAAATTATTAAATGTGAGAAAAGTTTTAATAGAGATAGAGGGCCTATTCCGTATAGTCCATTGTATTGGTTGATCGAGCGTGACTAGTGGGATTCCAGGATTGGTTCTCTTTAGTTCCGCTTGATTAATCAAACAGTAGTATAAGAGAGAGTTAAGTAGATTTTAATTTTAGTTTTAATCATCCCTTGATGATGCTAACATGGTTAGCGAAATGCGTCGAGTGCAAAAATTCTGTTCCGGCATTGTGGATAAAATTTTGTTTTAGCGGTAATGGAATGTTATAAAGTGTCTCGTTGAATACGGTTGCACGTAAGTCGAATCTCAAAATTTTTTGCACACGAGACAAACCGTCTCCATGTCAATACTAGAAATAGCAAGGATGTTTTCTCCTTGTTTTACAGTGGTCTCTAATACCTGCTCCACAAACATGTCTGACCATCGTATGATATATCTTACGCACAATGTGAAGTATATTTCAATTTAAAAATTGCCCCAGAAATTTATATAAAATCATAGAAACCTAATTTGTTTGAATTTTAGATCTTGAACTATTCATTTTATCTGGCTAAGCGTTCAGAACTTTCCAATACTTCCTAAATTCTCATCGTATGATATATCACACGAATAATCTAAAAAGCATATTAATTATTGTCATTATAGAAACTTCAACATACTGATATTACACGTTTTTAAGGTACAAAACCAATCTTCTAAAATATAACGTTGGCTATGTATAGGGATTAGAAGGAGCAAATGCATATTTTATGAAATTACAACCTACATTCTGCTCATTTTTAATAAAAGAAAACTGTCACTAAAAAATAAAACGATAGAGTATCTTTACAAACTCACTTTTAACACTTGAAGTCTAAAATTTTGTTTATAATAAGTAGATTTTTTCAGTTGAAACAGAGTCGAATCTGGCTTTTTTCAAAAAATCTGATGATTATCTGATGGTTTACTTGTGATAAAACATACAATCATACAGTGGTCGTTAATGGGTTAAGCAAGAATGGTCAAAATTTTTGACAGAAAATAGGAAATAATATACAAAGAATAGGTAATTCCTTATCACTTCTTTCCTAATTTTAAAAACATACGGAACAAGTTTGCATTTTTAAATTTACATGCTACATAATATATATTCGCCTCTAGTAATCAGGTTATAAGCGTTATAAGCCCTCCCAAGAATTTGGGCGAGGCTTACAGCATTTGTTTACTATAGAATGGTTAGTATTTCACTTTAAGCATGGTTCTTCACTCGTTCCGAGTGTGTAACCAAACAAAACTAACCCGGGGCATGCTTAAAATCAAGAATAAGCAACTTTAAAAAATATTTGGAATTTCGCCCGACTGGTGCGCACCCGTCAGGAAAGTTTGTAATATCTAATATTTAGACGCTAGTTAATACTTAACTTACAGTTGGAGGCCACCAATTATTGGTTACCTTTGGAAAGCATTTGATGTTATTATAGACTTTTGCTTTTGCTTGGCGATGACAGTAATATCACCGTCTAAAGATTAATACCGTTAGACGGTGGTAATATCCAGGAAACAAACTGAAAACACTCTCGAAATGCAAAAATGATACATCAAACTGAGGATTTCAGTGTAAGTAGTTTTGCTTACCTTTCCCTTAAATCGATGTACCATAAGAATTTTGTTTTTAAATTGTATTAAATGATATTGTTTCTATTTAGAAGAGGCAATATAGATAAACATAAACATTTGTAAACTAATAAAGTCAAAAATTTGTCAATATTCACAGTACATAATATAAAAATTTCCTCAAGAAAGAAGGTAACAATGATTCGAAAATCGGATGGCCGGAGTTAACAGCCTCAAACAATAATTTTTAATTGGAGTTCAGTCTGTATTTATCTGCCCAATAGCTAAATTCATAATTATGTTTGCTGTTGCTATTTGCAACATTTAGTGTAAATTCCAGGATATTCATTCGATTGTCATTTCCTTATATTCAAAAACGCTTACATTTGATTCATTTATGTTTCTAATAATTATTGACTAATTAAGGCTAACTATTTAGAAACAGGACCTATGTTATGTATCACTATACTCCCTTTTGAAGCTAAATCGCAAGATAGTTTTCTATTTAGAGATAAAAGCTATGTTGTTAATTATATATTATTATGGGAATTTAAATACACATTAAATGCAAAACTTATAATCTGTAACAAAACCAGCTTTCGTGAGTACATGAAACTTTTAAATAGATAAAAATAGGCTATAAAGTTAATTTCAGCCAACCTAAATACACGAGATTCCTTAAAAACAACGAGTGGAATGAACATCCTGATTCGGCGATTTATTATTCTACAACAGCAGAATTCTGTTCCTTGCAAGAGAGTATGTATTTAAATATATATAAATTCAACCATAGAATACGAAGCTCTGGCCCATCCCAACTCCATTAAGCTAAAATGGAGTTAGGTTTAAATAGCGGAGAAACAGAATAATGCATTTTGTTCCTTCGGGCTTTATTATTCGAACATTGAACCATAATATTTTCTCATTAGCTAATGCTTACTTTTTATTTAATATGAGGAATATGATTAGAGGCAAATTAACATTTGGAGGGTAGAGTGGATAAAGGAAGAAATAATATTTTAATTATTGTTGTAGCAAAACCTTCTTTCACTTGCAACCACTGGAATCTAAAAGATTTGCGCATTTTTTCAAAAAAGCACTGGATGATAGAGGTAAGTAATTATTTTGTGTCTATTATTTATGTAAGAAAGACATAAGTAACATAACTTACTTCCATTATCCAGTTTTATGTTGACGGTTTATTATTAAGCAAGGTCTGTACGTTAAAGAGTTGTGATATCATACGACCATCTAGTCCGATAGGGTTTTAATTTAGTTTTTTTTTTTTTATTTTTTTTTCATAACCAATTAAACTCAAATTGGCCTAACTTAACATTATTGAAGAAACTGAAATGAAGAATTACAAAAAGTTTTGCTTGACATAAAATTCGGACCTGGCTCCACCGTCGCGAGAGATCGATGGGGCTTGCGGCTGGAAGAGAAATCGGGAACGAGGCGCAAATGGTTGCAACGTTGCCAGACTACTAAGAAAATAGCGAATATTAAGATGCTTGTATATAAAGAATGTAGTTTTTACGTTACAATTTCTCCAATGTTGTTAAAAACATATTTCCCTAAGATGTTCTTCCCTTTTTTATTTCCTTATTTTCTAATATATTTATTTAATTATATAATACTACTACCTTGTTCGTACACTTTCCTAAATAATACTTTTCTTATAGAGCCGGCAACAGCGCATCATCTGAACGATGTAAGAGAAAAAATAAGCAAAACAAAGGATTAGTTTGTAAATTTGCCGATAATGGCTGCGTAAATTAGTGTTATTTTCTATTTTTTTCTGACATCGGAACTATTTATGTGCTTTTAAGTAGGTACTTGGATCTTGTATCTAATATTTCGTTGTAAATTTAGGTATACAATTTATATTGTTAGGCGTATTTTTAAATACGTAAAACCATATATTTCGAACTTAAAGACGTGTTGCTTTTGAGCTATTCGGCCGATTTGTTCACAGCACAGTTTATAAGTTTTTGTTCGTGTTTAATTGTATGTTTTTCTCTTGGTTTTAGCTACTTTTGTGGTAACTGATACTTAGTGTAATTATGTCTCACAAGTGTGGCATTCCTGGCTGTAAGGGAAACAAACTTATAACTTTATTGTTTAAAATTTTAATAAATGATGATCACTTTCAGGATATCAAAGATGTATTGCCGTTAATTACATATTTAGGTGGGGATTGTTGCTATATTACGTTAAAGAAACTAAAATGTGACAGCTGTAAACCAAAATAGGTATATGACGAACAATTTATTGTTGAGGACAATTTTGATCTCATTAATAAATTAAATCGCGGAATACTTTTATATTCCCAAGGACAAGTTATAAATGGTGCATCTGTGAGTTACATAATCTTTAATAAGTTAATAAATGAATTTGAGGACATATTTCTAGAAACTTATAATAAAAGATCGTTCATGCTTGACTTAATTTTGGAATATTGTATTGAACAAAAACATGTCTCACATTTCGATGGAGGCGCTAACCATAATGGAAGAAAAGTTTTAAGAATAATTCTCAAAAGTACCTCTAATACCCTCTTAAAAAATTATTGCATTGAAAATAGCGATCCTTTAAATGTTTAATGTATTTTCATGGCCTATGTTCTATAATATATATAGTTTTTATACGTGAATACTCACTTAAACACTATGTTAGGCTCGACGTTAGATAAATGAAATTTGAAACTGCATAACATGCATACCTACATTATACCTACTAAAGTATATTTTTTATCAACGTTTTTTTATTATACTATGTAAAAATAATTAAGGGAAGGTGTGGAATAGTTCAGTATATGAATTTATGTGTAATAAAATTTTTTCAGCATAATTACAAGATCAATCGACTTACCTGTAAGGAAGATCGATCGGAATCATCCGAGCATCTCCGCCCCTCATTACACTTTGTAGTATACAACTTTTTCCCAATCGGTACAATTTTTAAAGAAGTTATCTAAAAACATGGTGATTCAGCCGACCCTGGCTAGCCGCTCGAGCTCATCGCCTTGATGCGCCATTACAATTTTGGTTCGTGAGATTTTTGATTACATTGCATTTGGGGTGAAAGGGAGAAGGTAAAGACTGGGTGGGTTTGTAATGAGGGACGGCGGAGATGCTCGGATAATTCGGATCGATCTTCCTTACAGGTAAGTCGATTGATCTTGTAATTATCCTTCGCATCTCCGCCGTCCCTCATTACACTTTGTAGTATTTGCGATGTAATCTACATTAACTGAAAATTGCGATATTTCTGTAGTCCTAGATTTGTAAGGCTCTTTTTATAAACTAAAATTCAAATTTATAACCATTAGATTTAATAACACACATATGAAGGTACATATATCATGTTTAACGCTTAACTGATATTAACCTTTAACTTATTTTCAATACTATACCAATATTCTTATGTAATATGATAACAAGTTGGTAAGTAAGTTATAATTGTAGCTTGATATTTATATGATTCCTTAGAAATTATGGTTCAATAAACAAGATGCAAATCCAGTGGGATTACCCACGCCAAGTTAGTTATAGAATTTTGAGAATACTTTTGATTTTTCTGTCGAGCCAGCTGTCTTCTGAACGGTTTGTAATGTAACTCCCATTCTTTGAGCTGCTGAAGTTGCCCCGTGTCGCGTGCTGTGTGCCCCAAAGATTTCCGTGTTTATACTGCTGGCTTTTAGTATTAACTTGACCCATCTGCTATTGGTTTGACTGCTGTCTGGGTGATAGGGCTTTTTGTGAGTGAGTATTAATTTTCTTTGGTTTTGCTACTTGTGGTATCGATTGCATCTGCAAATGCAACGATCTATCAGCATGTTTACAGTATCTGTGAATGCCGTAATTTCTGTTTTTGAACAGAAAAATAGGTATGTTCACTAGCTGCAACTGCAATTGCAGACAGTGGAGGGTACGATCGATTGTATCTGCTAAAACAACGAACTATTCACCTTTTATTGACTGGTAGCACCCTTTTTCCTTTTGTGCGTTCTATGTAAGTCTCTAATAGTGTGGCTATACATAGTTCAGGTTGATTAGTAAAATAAGGTAATATCAAATTAGGTTGAAGCCTGTTTAAGCCACTTGCTTTTATTTTATCCGGGAATCTGATTTCAATTATGTATTCATATTTAAAAATATTGTCTATTTTTACTTCCGGGTTCTCCGTGATTTGTGTGCCGTTATTAGTATTAAGAGTGTTATTAGCTTTAAAGTTAGATTTGTAGATTTAAGGATTCGTGAGGGTACATGCTCTTTAAGCACTGTAGAACTGGGTAGGAATCCCAAGTAATTGAGTATTTTGGTTTTGGGGGTCTTATGTTAAATGTTCCATTGAGAAACCTTTTTATAACCGCTTCGTCTTTTGTTTAATATTCAATATCGGAGAAAGTGCAGATTTGTGTGAGTTCATGGTAGAGTAGGATGACTCCGAAGACAATTGAATGTTTAGGAGCTCAAGAATAAGTTTACGGTTTTGTTATATATTTGTTGGCGCTTAGAAAAACAGAAATTCCCCTATTTATTGTAAGTATTTCCGTATTGTTTGAGGGCGCTATCTGTCAATGAAGAAATAATTGCTTTTATCGCTTCATTAGGTACGCTTTGTTATAGAAAGGCTCTCCTGACAATGAGGAAGTTTCATCAATTTTTTATTTTTTATTTATTTTTTTTTATTATTGCTGATTTCGATGGCCCATGAAATAGAAGTAAACACGTGTTTTTTATTTTTTCCACAAGCCGAAAAAAGAGGCAGATACAACGCCTTGAGATGTGCTTATGACGTCATAATACACATGTATTGTTACGTCACACCATGCATAGTATATCTATATATACAAATTAAAAACTGGTATAGCTCTTCTAATATTCACCTTTAGTGGAAATAAAAAATACGTATCGATTTCTTTTTCACTGTTCTATAGTTTGCAATAAAAAATAATCAGTTTAATTTCTCAGGAGACTTCCTAATTTTCCTACAGCCAGGGAAATTTTCTTCCACAATGGTAGTTTCTCTCTGCAAGCAGATGTGAGTAAGTATTTTTCAGGGTAAAAGATAATAGACTGTTCTGCCAGTAGGTCCCTTTTCTCTTGTATAAACCCCAAAAATAAGCATTGTTGCGCGGGAATAACTACGCTTTTTTCGGATTTATATAAAACCTAAATCTTGTAATGTTTGTGTAATTTTATTTATACTTTTAAGCAATTCTCTTTTGAATTACCAATAACTAGCCAATCGACTAAGTAGAGTACAGTTTTTATACCCTTTAATTTTACATATCTTACAACTGGTTTCAGTTTTGTGAAAAGATATGGAGCCGTACATAAACCAAATGAAACACAATTAAATTGGTATAGTACGATGCAAAAAACGAATCTTAACAACTTTTTTGACTACTGTGCATAGGGATAAGGAAATATGCATCTTTAAGATCAGTTTTCCCCAAGAATGCGTATTTTGAAATTAATTTTTTTGCCGTCCTATGTAGTCTTATACTTTGCTAACCGGAGTGGTGTCCTATTGAAAGGGATTTTATAATCCTGTACCCACTCTATTATTGAACTGTTTACCTTTAATTTCTGCCAATTTTGAACGTATAATTCTAGTTCAGACGGTTGGCTAATTAAATTATTGAAAGGGAGGGCTAAGGCACTAATCCCACGGACTATAGTTGTTTCTGTAATTGATACAGTAGTTGTCTTGGCAGGATTTAGTACTCTCTTCGAGATTTAATTTGATGGTCTGAGGACATTGCAGTTGGCAGCTGGTGGATACTTCTCGTACTGTTTTTTTTTATCTTTTAGTCCTTTTAATAAGTAATTGTCCCATCTAAAAACTATCTGAGTATGTAGTTCTGGCCTCGCACGTATGATTTCTTCGGTTTTTTTTTTCATTAACAAATCTTACTTTGTTCAGGACCATCTGGTGCTTCTGACGTCGGCAAGTCTTGATTCGGATAAGTTATTTCCTCAGCTAGGGTGAGAGGATCTTCTAATGCATCTGCAAATGCAAAAGAATTTCCTTGGTTTTGCTACTTATGATATCGATTGCATCTGCAAATGCAACGATCTATTAGCCTATTTACAGCATCTGCAAATGCTGCAATTTCCGTTTTTGAACAGAAAAATAGGTTCATGAATATGTTCACTACCTGCAACTGCAGTTGCAGATAGTGGATACGATCGATTGTATCTGCTAATACAACGAATTATTCACCTTTTTGCTTGCTGCTTAACCCTGGTTATGCTTTCGACTGCATCTGCAAATTTAACGATTTTTTAGCATATTTACAGTATCCGCAAATACTGTAATTTCTGTTTTGAATAGAAACCAAGAGTGTAATAATTCGCTACCTCCAATGCAATGATTTTATGTAAGAGGGTTGCAATAGTATGGTGGTTATTTGATTTTGTATCTGCAAATACATAGCACTATACCGTTTTATTTTTGTCAGTACATATATCCTTTACATCGACAAATGTAGGGATATAGTGTGCCTCTAACCACTTCAACATAATACACCTACTGAGGTGAAGGCTGTTGGGGGCCCTTCACATCTGCGAATGTGAAGGCCAATTTTAGTTAAAGTTATTCGCATCTGCAAATGCGAATTTGTAAATAGGTATTGATATTATTTATTAACATCTCCTGCAAGCAATGTTTACTCCAATTTTTTTCCTCACCGGTTGGCTCATATCAACACGAATTGTTTAAAAATAATGCGTTCCGGTATACATCGCTTCGACAAAGCCGAACGATAACCTTCCGATAAATTTATGACGAGCGGCTAAATCCCAAGTTGCAATCCAAAATACTGCGCGCGATGCGACACGAATCCATGTCTACGTCCTAGCAAAATTTCTATTAATTTACCTTTTTCCCTTAATTTGGGTTAGTTTTGGTTAGTTCTTGTTGATTGAGCCCCCGTTGCGAGCAAAGCGAACGGAGGGGCTTGCAAAGCTATAATAATACCCAACTTGGGTTTTAGTCGCTCGTAAATTATGAGTCAGCTTGCCTTTGTGGCTAGTTTATAGGGGTTAATTTCGAGAGAAAAGGGCACTCTTCGACTTACTTAAAATTTTTTATTTATTTGAAAATTATTTATTAATACAGTAATAACAATAATTACAATATACATAGTCCTTATTCCTCTAGACAGTGTTTTTGAACACTGGTATTGAGGATAATTGCATTTTAGTAATAATAACAGTACGATTTCCTATAAACTCTCTAGTATTGTGGCTATGAATATCCTTTGAAATTATTATGATAATATTTGATTTTTGAGTTTTATTCATTATCCTGTAGATAAGTTTATTCAGTTCAAATTTTAATACCTTATGTTTTTGCCATACTCTTAAATTTTCATATAGATCTGCAGTATGAGTCAGTGGATCATAATTAAATATAACTTTTAGTTTTTTGTTTTGCAATATTTTTATCAAATCGAATTGTACTTTATAGTCCCACATGTGCCCCATACGGGGATCAAATATCGAAAACGTGATAATACGAAAGCATTATAACCATTTGTTTCTATTTTTTTTATTCCTTTATATGGTATAAACGTTTTATTCTATGTAAAACATTAATAAATGTGCAGGCCGACCGGTATATATTTCCTTAGTCAGCCTTTTGACTGTGTTATGTAAACACTTTTTGTGATTGAATAGTATTTCTTTGGTAGGATGTACGATTAGACGAGATCACTAGAGAACGGTTCGAATAGCTCGTATCGTTAACTGTTGCTTATTACTTATATTCATTTCGATATAATATATTTCAATTCCGAATATATTGTTTGATTCTGTGTAATTGTAGACAGACGCCAAATGTAACAATGTTTTGTCATGCCCTCGTATATAAATAACAGTTTGTTAGTAATTTTTGACTGTAACCCGTTCGCACTCTATTTTATTCTAATATAGTTAGTTTTAGAAGTTTGAGAGTATTTTACATTTTAATTTTATTAAGTAAAAAATTAAGGGTTACAAGTGTCATATTTATTCATAATACTACAGTTTAGTATTATACACATTTTGCTTTTATACGAGAGATAGTTTCTGTTTTTTATATTTAATATAACCAGGTATTTATTTATGTGGACTCACCCACTGATTCGCTTCTTCCGATGGATATTGCCCCCTTTTTTCGTCTCCTTTGCGAGCAAGACGTATCACTACACATACACTGTACTTGAAATACGATTTCCAGACATTTTTGTTCTTAAAACCAAAAGAAAGAACCGATTTACGGATTCTTGCTTGTCACCGATCGGTACAAAATTGTAATGACGCATCAAGGCGATGAGCTCGAGCGGCTAGCCAGGGTCGGCTGAATCACCATGTTTTTAGATAACTTCTTTAAAAATTGTACCGATTGGGAAAAAGTTGTATTCTACAAAGTGTAATGAGGGACGGCGGAGATGCGAAGGATAATAAAAAATTATACATAAATACATATCCTGAATTTGGCGCAGGTGTAGGGGAGTTGGCAGCCTGCATTTAATACTACACCTAGTATTAAACCAAAACTCAAACATATCTTTTGGGATTTGTCAAGAAGTCTGGCATATAGCTAACGTTCTTTAAAATAAGTGAACTATTAAGAGATCATAAATATTAGTGTATGCATCCCCTTATATGATTAAAATTGCACAACCTACATGGATGACGTCACACGAGAAGCACTAAGGCTATGTTATTAAGTGGGTATTGGTATAAAGCCCGCTTGACGCCTCCCAATAATGTTGAGATTCTAATGATTTACAGAAAATATGGAAAAATGAAGTAAGTACGGGTATATATCCGAGCATTAAGATTTTTGCTTTTATAACCTTTATCTACTCAAGACTGCGGGTAACTTCACTACTTTGAACTTTGAAAAATAGGAGTTATGTTAAACTTTAATATATAAATGTTAAAGTAAAGCAATATTTGGTATAAAATGATGGCCTAGTTATAACGGTTAGTTATTATGGTAACGTTTTTTCTTTCTCTAGTTAAAAAAACTTTTAATTCCATTTTCTTAGTTATACATTTTTCCGACCTACCATCTTTATCCACTTGACCCTTAATTTTATAGTCATTGCTAAGGATCTATGGATTCATAGACATGGTGTATGAACGTATCTGGAGAACTAGCCATGGGATCTGTTGTTGAAAATATAGTTACTATAATAAACAAATTAAATCTATCCATCTAGCATATTTTTAACGAAATGATGAAAGGACATTTAACTCTAGACACTCATAATGATTCCGTTTAAATAGCCCCCGGTATCTCCTATGGAAAAAATTCAGTGATATTACTTCGGCGACAGTTCGTAGCACACATCGGCCGTCGCGTCGCGTCGTCAGCCGAGTGATTTATGGCTTATTTCGAAAAAATCCATGAAGTTTACCTGCGGTAAAATATGTTCGGTGATTGATTTAATTTATATATATCTAGTAATGTGTATTCTTATATTATTTTGATATTTAATATTATATGATTTGTATGCAGTTCTTAACTATAGCTTATTTAAGTTAATGAAAAGTGACAAGTAGTGAATGCTTAGTGCGTGATATCCTCCTGGTCAGACCAATGACGCCATGTAATTAGTCAGCTGATCATGATCAAACGTTGTCGTCAAATGTAAGTCTCCCATTACGCCCAAAGTGTTATTGGCGTCATTTACGTGTTACCGCTCTATAACTTTCATGAACAGTAGGAAAAGTGCCCTTTTCGTTTTTTATTTAAATTTTGATAATGTAACTGCCGTGTTTGCCTTATTTTACCATTAACTAAGACCTAAAAAAATATATCAACAATCCTTGCTGTGGCGTAGTGTACGTCTTCAAGATCAGAGAATGACGGTACTTTCTACATATTTTAGAATCTCTCTCATTTCAAACAGTGCATACATTTTTGGAAATATTCAGTGAGTAACATTCGTAACAAATTGATATACTACATCTCCCTTAGTCTCTTCACCTATACGTTCCTCTGATTATTTATTGTTATCGTTTCTTACATGTCAGATGCCATATCGGATGAAACCTATAATTTTTCCAGGATTCCAAAGCACCAATCTCGGACTAGTGACTCATGTCATTTTGATTATGGTCTTGATTCCTCCAAAAAATGGAAAGGGTTTTAGCCATCTATATAACGTAGAGTGCCGGTATTCTTTAGTGGTTGCCAATTCAGCTAATAACCTGCTCCGGCATTGCTTAACTTTAACTTTTATATTAAGAAAAGTTCAATCAAACAACATCATATATTTCAATATTCAACTACAGTAATATCACCTTTGATTTGTCTTTTAATGTATTGTACAGTTTCGCCACACGCTGTTCATACAGCACGTTTAGACCAGTGCATACAAAACCCAAGCGAAGAGGTAAGATTTACACTCCATAAATAATCAAAGTAAATGACACTGATTTAGCTGAACTGTCCCTGGAGAAAACCGCTTTAAAGTCGCTACTTTTCTAGTTAATCTTAAGGTGGCGATTATTGTTTGCGTGTTTTCTAGGTATCTAGGTTTGATAGAGCAGAGAAAAGTTAATGAAGAAACCCTAATAGTCGTTTGCTCAAAGTGAGCTGGACATCACAAGACATAAATAGCAAAATACATATTATATACAACATATTGTAACTGTAAAGTGAAAGGTATGCATTAAATGACGTGGCTTAATATGTTAAGCCTTCATGAAGTGAGTGTGGTATTTTCACGTGTCCGATGCGTAAAAGGAGACAAATTTACGATTTCGACTACGGAGGCATGGACGCTTCCATGGCACTAATGGGATTAAATCGCATTTTCATTTTGCGCTCTTTTAAAGCACTTTTAGATCCATTAACAAATCCTGCCCCCCATGGCCGAACCTGGTGGGCGGAGCTTTCTAGATCGATATTTTGTATGCTATGTTATTTTATTCTCCTAATACTTATGATTTTGAATTTGTTAAAAGAGCATTATTTATAAAGTTAAAGTTATTAATTCACATCAGAATGTTTCAAATTAAGAGAATTATTGTTAAAGTTCCTTACTTGCCGATGGTCAGTGGTTCTAGCTTTATTTACCATCGAGGGTGACGGTGATGGCTTCTTTTTAAGTGGCCGTTAGGTTTCTTTGACCTATCTATCATTTCTTTCGCGGTAGTTAATGATGAAATGATAGTCATATCGTCGTTTCCATGCCTTCAAGCGGTTTAAAATTATTTTTAGTTGATAGAGGTTCCTGTCCTATTTCGAAAGTTACTATTCTAAACTTTAATTTGAAGAGTAATTGTTTCAAGCGCACTTTTAGGAATTTTTGTCCGTTCTTCTGTGACAGGACATCAGTAGCGTAAAGTGGGAGGCGACGTTTCGCTGCATGACCCGCCCCATTCATTAGTGATGGGTGTTGTGAGTTTTTCCCTCATATTTTTGTTGCTGCTGCCTCCCGCTTTTCAAAATTTTTTGCTTTTTACGGCTAGCGTCAATTTTTGATGTGTTTGATGAACTGGTTATTTTTTTTTCAAGTATCAATTTTTGATGACACCGGTCTCTTAATTCCGATAGGATGAGCATCAAAGATGTGCTGTTTTAGTCTGGTTATGGTTTTCCAGAACGCGCACTGGCTAACTTCATATTTGCTTTTAAGTACTTCGGCATTTGATCTACAATTGAAACATACCTCAATGTAACTGTTGGTCCGGTTTACAATCATTCCTATTCTTATTTCGGATATTTTACTTTGCTAGTTTGACTTAATTTAAATATTAGATGTATTACTGTCTTCTTCGGCATTTCCTTCCATTTGGGCATTGATTTAGGGTTCCGTCCCCGGGTGTATAAAAGTTTTCTAAACTTTTTAGGTAACTTTACTGATTATAATAATCGCAAGAAACATTCCAGTTCGTAGTCCGTAAACGGAAGATTGCTGTGGTCCATAGAGAAATGTTACTTTATCCAATAGATATTTGAAGCAGTTGCCGTGCAAATAGATAGAACCGGTCAATCTTTAGGGATTTACTACATAGGGAAGATAATTGACCATACCGAGAGTTGCATTTTTTTTTATATAGTATAATTATAGTATAACATTAATATAACAAATCATTTAACCCATATTAGACTCCAACGGTCGCTTGAATCCAGTCCCTGAAGAATGACACTCTAGCAAAAGCTGTGGGCAATTGTCCTTCACACTGAGAGCTACCAAATGAAACAATACCTACTTCAACGCCGTTGACAACCAATGGACCACCAGAGTCACCATTGCATCCACCAACTGGCCCTTGCCCTGATGTGCAAATGTGTTGTGGTTGGATACGAATTCCGAAAGAATTTCTACATACTTCATTGGTTAAAATATTCAAATTGACACGTTTGAGTTCATTGGCAATGGACTGGCTAGCGTCACTAGTTCTTCCTGCAGAAAAGAGAATTTATTCTAACTATTTTTTTTTACTATCGCCAGAAAATTGAAATATTTTCCGCCAATTAACAGGCCACACATACGCTAGTTACCATAACAGCAAACTTAAATAACTATCAGCTTCTTCTTGATGATAAAATGATAACATACCATAACTTTCTTCAAAAGGCATATGAATAAAAAGCAGTTACTTGAAATCGGTAATTAAAATAAGCCTCCTTGCGCAAAATATGTGGTTGATGAAATGACTCTAAAACGAAATGTTATAGTACTTTGCATTCCCCCACATTGTGACTTAAGCCAATAGAAATAATCTGGGCTCATGCTAAAGGTTTTGTGGCAAGGCAAAATACTACTTTTAAAATGATAGACGTTAAAAATGTTTTTCAAGAGGCGTTAAAGCAAGTCCATTTCAAAAAGTGTAGTAAATGTAGTTAGGGGAAGCTAATGAATGTGGGAACTTGATGGTATGCTATATGATACTATAGGACCGCTAATTATTTGCCTGGGTGTCTATGACGACAGTACGGTCAACTACTCAGCCGGCGAATAGAACAATTTAGAAGACAACTTTCCACTGCTTTTCAACGCTAAATTGTTAAGTGAAGATTTGCAACATAAAAATATGTCCTCTTTAGGTATAAAATATAGACATTAAAGACATTTCATTACTAATTTTTTATTTATTCATAAAAAAAAAACTTGTTAGAGAAATGATTAGTATATTATTAATTTAAATAACTGGCCTATACGCCTCTGGCATATCGATTTTATACAAGAATAAAATCTCTTAGATTTTCCCACCTGTTAGTTGTGCTGAAATGGGATTTAAAATGGAGGTGTCTCTTTTAATTTTGTGCCGATTTAGGTCACCAAATTAAAGACAATTTAAAATGAGGATTTTATATAATAGAGTAGACGATTTTATGTCTCATATCTTACTTTTGTTCCTCTAAGGTCAATTTCAGTATGGAAACCATGATATCCATTTGTGATTAATTCATTGCAGACATTGATATTATTCCAGATATGAATATTGCTTTGTTTTAAAGAAAATAAATTCCCTTTTAGACATTTCAATTTGATGCCATTCATACTTCTTGCTTGTTAATTTTAAACTATGTATTTAAAATTATTAGTGAATGACTAGCTACACCTTTTTAAGATTACCCCTTAAGTTACTCTTCAATCCATATTTATCTTTCCTAAGAATTAAAAGGTACTTTATAAAAATTAATTAAAAAGTAATTCTGCAAAGCAACACTTGGATTTTCTAAATCTTTACTAAATCTAAATGAAAATATCAAATATTTTATTTCTGTCTCTCCGCCTATATGTATCTAGAAATTGATACACCCTCTGCAGATGTTCTACCTTATATTTGAATATTAAAATACCGAGTATATATTTTAAATGTACGCTAACTCAAGTTTAAATATATTTTTACATCTTGTTCTGATTTAGTCTTCACATTATTATCTGATTATCTCAAAAAATAGAAACCAATCTAATGGAAAAACTCGTTCATGAATGAGATATTTTGCAAGTTTCAAGCACTCATCGTTCAGTCCAAATCAGTTTCTTTTAAATGACCACCTGGCAAATATTTAAGCGAATCATTTCTTATTTTCAATGACATTTGGAAACTTTTGACATTTATTATATGTTTTATGCGATTTTAATAATTCGCCTTTCTTTATTTCACATATTTGCTCCCAGTCTTATCAATAAAAGTACCGAAATCCCCACCCAAGTCATAAAAGGTAAATAGGCTTACCCCATCCAGAGAGAACAGCTGTCTCTCCTGCATATGTTCCAGCGGAAGCTGGAGCCAATGCTATCAATTGGATTTCAAGGGTTAGGGTAACTGAGGCAATTCTGATTAAGGCGACGTCATTTTGCAAGAGAAGGCTGCTCCAGCTAGGATGAACGATATGGTCCCGGCTGATTTCAATTCGTTGCGTAGCTTCAACAGCCCTTGGATTGTGTGCACCGAGGATTACTTGAGTTTCTTGAGCACTAAAAGGAAAAATAACAGGTTAAAATATTCATTGCTTATACAAATTATAGGTGATATATCAATATTATTTCTAGATTTTGAATGCGTGTAATCCGAAAACGTGTTACCTGGTAACGCAGTGGGCAGCAGTGAGAACAACTTCTCTGGATATCAAAGAGCCTCCACAGAATCCAGAATTGTTGATTATCAAGGCAACTTGGTAGGGCAGAGAGTTGCGGGGTGCTACGGATCCCCCAATAATTCTGCCTCCGGGAACTACAGGAGCTTCAGCAATCGGTTCGACGTGTATATCGATTGGTTTGATGTGATGCCAGTCAATCTTAAAAAAAATATTTAATTAATAAAGCTTTCGCTTAAGATTGAGTTCATTTAGCTCTATCTATTTCATATTATCTTTATAACTAATAAAATTAGCATCACAGTAGCAGAGCAATGTGAAAGATCTAATATCTCGATCAGAATCAGCAAAACAGATTGAGAATGAAGAAGTCGGAGTGTGCTTTATTGGTACTTCCGATTATAAAACATTAACTATGTAGGTGGCTTCAATACTGCAAAGTCTAGAAAAGTAAATACTTCAGTGACATATTTGGCAATAGCGCGATGCAATTTCTAGCATTTCTAGAGATGATCAAATTTACAATCCTCTATATCTCACATAATATGTGATATCTCATATAATATGTGATATGGCAGGATACAAAATAAGTTGAAAAAGTTACTTCTGTATGACGCTAAAAAAACGGCAATGTTTACATCAAGATTGAAGGAAGGATTATGAAGAGGACTAAGTGAGCGAAGATGGAAGGTTATCAAACAGCTCAAACAACGAAATAAATTTTAATGAAGAACGACAAATGAGTGAAGATCATGTGTCTGGAAGCTTTGGTAGTAATAAAATATTGAAAATTTCAGTTTTAGGCTGTATGCCTGAGAAAAGATAAAAGAGCAGAATAGAAATTGCAGGTTGTCCAAACGTTACCTCAAGAATTCAAAACATTGTAACTTTTGCTTCGGGTGCAAAATTATACCCAGAGAAAATTAAAGCATACCTTGATTGCTACTGTTTGGTTATAGATAATGATTTAACTGGTATAGTTTACTGCGTACACTAATAATTACATCGATTAAATGCAGTCTAATTATACAAATCCAAGTATTGTTAAAAATACAGACATCACATAAATTCAATTTGATCAGTTATTGGTTTGTGAATACTTGCTGGTACATCGTGTGGTGGAAAAAATGCTACAAGATGCCAGGACTATAAATGAGACAGAAATTGATTTATTTCATGCTACAATGCCACTGGAGAGGTTTTTGATTATCATTATATTCAGATGTCATCTTTGCTATGATATTAGTACTGTAGTTAAACGAAAGTAAACTGAGAACTTATGTCAAATGCTTACTCTTTATGGCCGAAGAACTATCAAAAATCCTATAACATGGCAGAGTATGTGACAATCGATAAACCATTAGTTCCATTTAGAGATAAATACCAATTCAAGCAATATATAACAAGTTAGCCAGCAAGATGTATTTTGAAAATTCATCCGCTTTGTGATGGTCAAATCTGATTTACTTTAGCGGTGGAAATATATTCTAGAAAGCAACTGCAATGTTTCAAATTCCCACAAGTATAATGTACACAGGCTAACTGAGCCTGTTGCTAACTTCAGTGAGAAAGTGACATTGGGTAATTGGTTTACCAATTTTCCCCTTTCAGCGAAACTTATGCGAAAAGTTTCTCCTGGTCGGAATATTACGTAATACTTAGCCTCAACTTCTTGATTAATTAGTTAATTTAAGTATAAGGGCAGTGGAAAAAGGTCAATAAAATCGCAGCTTCTAGTACACACTAAAAAATGTCAATAGTAGTTATGCGTTCTAGCTATAAAACAACTGATTCAGCTACGTATGATGGACAAGACGCTACTAATCATCACCTTCTACAACATAACTAAGGACGACTATTTGAGTTTTGAATATTGAAGATATAAACGCCCAATGGAATGGTTTGGCTACCTCTTTAGTTATTTTTTTCTGCCTGTGCGATATAGATATAGTAATTGTCACATTAAATAAAGTTTTTAGTACTATCATTTTGATTACCTATAAGGGATGCCTATGCCGTTGCGATCTTATATCAACAGACTGAAAAATTTCTATTAGATATGTGACGAACTGACCACTTGTAAGAAAAATTTGCAGGGTTTTCTGGTAATAGCAAACACAAAATTGAACGTCCTAATATTTCTTCGGCCATTAGACCTTTGCCTTGCTTGATGCTTTAAGCATATATATCTTTAAGACTTCAGAAAAATACAAAATTGATCCAGAATGGGATAAACTAGGTGATTTTACACCAAAAGCCGACAGAGATTTTCAGGAGGAAGACGATCACGAATGTAGTAGCAGGAAAACCTCAAGGATCATATTCGTGATTTGGATCTTCTCAAAACAGCAGCGAAAGGAATAATTCTAAGCTGGCTGTATTTTTTGCAATGGGAAATGACTTATTTATTATCAGGATACTCCAAGTTTAATGTACGAACTTGGCCTTTCGTATCACCTTACCGAGTGTGGACTTTTTAGTGATTCTTCGAAGACAAGTCTAAAGGCAGTTTTATTAATGAATGGAAATCGGTAACCATTCTTGTGGACCATGCTGTAAATATGAGGGTAACATACGAAAACATGTGTATTATTGCGCATATTACTCCAAAGCATTAAATACCAAGATCATAAATGGAATATATGTTTCGATTTAAAAGTTGTTGTATTACTTATAGGATTGCACCGAATATTGTTGTTTTTTTTGCAAATTGAACAGCAGAGCCAGAAGCCAACATTATGTAGTTATGAAATGGGCGAAAACGCGCCCGGTCTGAAAATCGTCCTTACTTAATGAACCATTAGTTGAACAGCAGAAAATTAATTTACCTCCGCACATAAAATTAGGTCTATTAAAAATTTTTGATAAAGCTCTAATAGAGAAGGAAATGCTGGTCTTTATTTGAAAAAGCTGAATAAAGGCATGCTCGTTGATAAACAAATTCGAAAACTTTTCAAGGACAATAATTTTGAGACTTGCAAACTTCCTATGAAGTAAGGAATCGGATAATTATACAGAACTAGCTGAAGAACATATCCCATATATCAAGAACTTTGGTAACAACATGCCGCGTAAGCTGCATTTTCTTCTTTCGCATTTGGTATTATTTCCTGAACACTGCAGTTTTAGGTGAAGCCGTAAAAGGATATCACCAGCTATATTCTCAAATGGAAAATAACTAACCTAAACCTGTTGGCGAGCTACAGTTGAACCTTCAAACCTGAAACCGACTCCACGAAAAGAAAACAAAATAATTTCTTTGATTATATCCTCCTTCTTTATGAATAATGCATATTTTGTAAAAAAATTGTAACTCAGTTTCTTTTAATTTTGTAAAATTTACTATTTTTGCTCTGATTTTCTGTTATTTTATATTCTTCTTTGTCTGACAACTTATGAGTGATATATAAAAATCGAGGTCATATTTGAAATCGGCACCTTAAAATACATACAGAGGAGCCAATAAAATATCAGGGAGCGACAAAGCTTCAAAGTACAGAACAGTGATTTACGTCTAATAAAATATTGGCCTATTTTAGATAAATATAAAAGTCAAATTGAAAAGTAAGATTAACTTGACGCTCTGCGCCCAAGAATTAGCGAGTATCAAAAAAGCGAAGATAACAGTTTGGTAGGAATATCTAGGAGAAAAACTTTTTAATGCTTCTCTGTTCCGAAAAATTAACAAAAAAATTACTTTTCAGGGCAATACGTTTTTAAGTTCAGAAAGAATGAATGTTTTTTATTTTGTTCTCGAAAAGTATTTTACCTGAGGAGAATATACGCCAAAAACTGCTTTAGAAGAAACTTTGTAACTGATGATGCCTTTTAAAGAGAGTGAAATAGTTCAAATGGAACTTATCGCTATTCTTAGCGTTGATACGACACGTCACCACTTAATATTGTACTATAAAACCGAATAATCGGGAGCAACCCTTTCGTATACTTAATACGAACGAACTTAATATGATCAGAACATACCAGAAAATTGCATTAATCTGATTGAAAATGCCGAATTTGTATTTTTTTTTATTTTCAGTTTGAAAACCCTAATTTGCCAGCCACTGCATAGCTATTCTCAAGAAAGAAATCAGTTTCGTAAAAATAGTGATCTCAGCTATCGAGCTGGAATGCTAAATATTTCAGAAGAATAAGTGCACAAGTTTGCTGAACCAAAGAAAATAATTTGCCTGCTATTATTTTTTTTGGCTAGAGCTCAAAGAGCCCACGAAAGGGCGATATTCGGAATTAAATTGGCAGACCTCAAAAGAAACACTTCTGTAAGGAAACGTACTAAATCATTGGAGGTAGCAAAATGGAAATGGACCACTTACATTGCTCGAGGAACTGGCGATAGATGGAGGGAATGGCCATAAAAATTAAGTAAAAGAGTAAGTCCTAGATACCATGGTAAACCAAATCACGTAGCGATGACATGAAGAGATTAGTAGGTCTTTTTTGATAAGATAAACAGGAGAAGATAGACCGAAATGTATGGTTTCTAGAAGAATTTACTCTTGAACAACGACACGCTATTCTGACAAATTTATAAATCCAACTCTAAATAAAATATTATGATCTGAGCAAATTATAAAACTTAGAATTGATTCGTTTCCCAACACGCCATCACTTCTTGCAATTATTTAGAAAACGTCAGAGTATCAGATGTCGTATTTATGCAACCACTTCAAAAATACTGAAAATGTATAAATAAAATAACTTTAAAGACATAATTTATTGGAACATTGGAAACACACTAAATCAATGGATCGAATCGAAGAGGCAGCTAAATTGAAATGTAAATGGACCACTTACACTGCTCGAGGAACTGGCAACAGATGGAGAAAATTATAATGAAGTCCAAAAATAAGTCGTAGATACCCTGTAAGACCAAACATCACCTAGAGATGACCCGAGAGGTTAGCAGGTCTTTCTTGTCAAGATAAACGGGCTGAAATGGACCAGAATGGGATATATGATTTCTAGAAAAATCCAACTTCAATAACGACACGCTATTTTGACAAATTTACAAATCCAACTCTAAATTCTATTTCAAATAAATTATGATCTGAACAAATTATAAAATGTAGAATTGATTAGTTTTCCAGCACGTCATCACTGCTTGTCAATTTAAAAAACGTCAGTTTATCAGGTGTCGTATTTTTGCACCCGCACTCCCAAAAACGCTGATAATTTATAATTAAATTAGCCTTAAAGGCATAATTGACTGGAACATCGAAAGCACACTAAATCAATGTATCTGATCGAAAAGGCGGCTAAAATAAAATGGACCACCTACATTGCTCGAGGAACTGGCAACAGATGGAGAAATTTATAATGAAGTCAAAGAGTAAGTTGTAGATTCCCTGAAAAAAAAACAAACATCACCTAGAGATGGCAAGAAGAAATTAGAAGGTATTTTCCGATAAGATACACAGGATGAGATGGACCGAAGTGTGGCATATGATTTCTAGAAGAATATACCCTTCAACAACCACACGCTATTTTGTCAAATGTATAAATTCAAATCTAAATTCAAATTCAAGTAAATTGTGATCTGAACAAATTATAAAATGTAGAGTTGATTCGTTTTCCAGCGCGCCATCCTTGCTTGTCAACTTAGAAGACATCAGTTTATCAGATGCTGTATTTTTCAACCCCTTTCAAAGAGGCTGAATATTTATACATAATTTACTCGAAAGGCATAATTATTTTAATTGATTATTTAAAGTTTGCTATTTATTATTATTAATATGCACCTAAAACCATATTGCAGGGTCACTTACCAATTTTTATTTCATCAATATGAATACACCTAAGGATTGTAGACCTCAAAAAAATATAAATATTTTTCCATCATTTTGATTACATATTTCGTACTGATTACATAAGGCAAATATTCAAAGAGGAATTTTATTAATTTTAGAGAAGTAGATATGTAAAATGACTTAATATATATAGGCAAATTTATACAAGCACAATAGCATTCAAAAAAAGTATGTTGTATTGGTGAGCCGGATTTGATAAGAAATAGCTTCTTTTGAAAGACACGAATGTTTTTAAAATAGGTGTTCATTTATTCGCAAGGCCTAATAGCACAAATTTGATTGTTTGTTCCTAAATTTCTTTCAAGTCTGGATGCACTGTATAGGGTGCAATTTAAATAATAGAGATATATTGTGATGGGTACAATTTTTTTCAGGAGGGTGTGAAACATTTCAAAACAAGTGCGCAAGTTTTTATATATGTAGACATTTTATGCGAAAACGGACATTCCTAAAAGAGTATCAGTCAAAAGATACATTCTTTTTGTTAATTTCATTCTAACTCGGTGAGTTGGTGTTCATAATAAAGTATACCAGTAGTGTATTATTCTGGTTTTGGCTATGAAATTAATTATGGCGTTCTTTAATATATCTGCAAATATTCAAATTATTTTCCACCGTAGAAGCGAGGTTATCGAATTGTAAAAGCCTGGAAACAAATTTCAATTATTTCGTACTTAAATAACCTCTTATATTAAAAAATGAGTGATAGGCATTAGTTAATGCCTATCACTGTTATAGTTAAAATAATTTTTCTTGGATGTTAGTGATCTGATAAATAAAATACATAACTAAGATGAATAATTATCGAAAAGTAAAATATTAACATATTTCATATCGCTTAGTATAAAAGAAAAATATTCTCTTAACAATAATAAAAATACCTTTTGTATACAGAACATAATATTTATATTATATGCAATATTAGAATTTTAGTGATCAGAAATAAAATCGAAACTTACGGTTTCCTCAATAGGGGAAGCCAATGTACTAGCGAGTACAGCCAAAACACAAATTGCGACCTTCATTGTTTTTGCCTCAGTCACCACAGATAGTATGGATGGTTGTTCTTTTCCATTTATAGCTAAAGTGAAAAACTTAGAAATAAAACAATTGCATATCTAGACACCTTAATTTGATGGGATAAGACGCCTTAATAAATTATATCGACGCTATGAGCTTTAGAAATTTATAGTTGGTGGTATTATCAATAATACCAATTACAATAATACATATAAGTATCTGTCAATTAACAATTAATAACAGTTATTATCAATTAATGCCTATGATCCAGGT
>MU181998.1:415203-429097 GCA_016904865.1 Pissodes strobi | reverse complement strand
ATGTATATATAATATATTATATTAAAGAAATTCAATGAAAAATTGTCCAAGAAATAATAAATTTAAAGGAAAATGAGAACGAAGCAATAATTATATTTAAATGTACTGGAACGCCAGAGAATTTATGAGAAATGTGACGAGTTTAATGTGGGACATGCAGAGCATTTAATTCAGGCTAGGAATTATACGCTTTATTTATTTTCTTGTTTATGGTTTTAATTACCTAGTATGTTATTTCCAAATTGAGTAAACAGATTTCAAAAACTATGTTATAACCCATTACTCAAATCAATATTTGCAGAAAATAAAGATGAATCAGTAAATCACACTTCAAACATCAATGCCATGACATTTGAAAAATAAGGCTTTGTCTCCAGGTAGGCAAGGCAATAGGCAAGTAATTATATCAGAAAGATCATAGCATTTCGTGATTCTAAAACCTTCAATATTTCGAAAACCATTAAGCTCTGATACATGACATATTATACAAAATATATGAAGAATTTAATAGAAAATACAAAGCCATTAAAAATTGCGATATATTACGTTTTCTAGAATTAAAAAATATATAACTTTTAGTATGCCATATCTATTGAACAATGGCCTACAATAATCTTACGTCTATAACAAATGACAGTTCTTGCAGTAAAAATACGTTATTAAAACGTTCTTGACTACAGAAATCCCATATAATTACTACATTGCAAATATAACACTGAAACAATGAAGGATTAACCGTTTTTAATGCAGAAGGTACAAGTTCGACTAACACCATTCTAATTGCAAAGAAACTGAAAACCAATTTTTTTTAACAGATATCTATTCCTCAAAATTTGGTCGTTGACTATAAGAAATTCCAGAAACTCAATTATTGAATTGTTTTCAATATAATGGTTTTCTATCCTGAGTTTATCATATTTTAAGCCAAAAGTTAACATATTGGTTTTCTTATTATTTTAATCCATATTCTTTCTTTACACCATCCTTAAAATCGAAAAAATCGGTATCGATTAATCTTTTTAAAATATAGGTGTTCTCGAATATCATAGAAAAGTGATGTTATCGGGAAATGACAGTTGCACTCCATTGAATGCACATGAATGTTTAGCTAATTTTTTTTATAAAAAGTAAAAAATAATAGGACCTAATATAAACCTTTAAGGCCACCAGTATACAGGCTAAATAGAGCCAAATATAGACATGTGGCTGAGATGTCCCTGTTTTACAGATACTTTCACGGTAGATGTTCTCAGGATTTGGGCCTCACCCCGCCTCTGGCAACACCTGTCAGGCAGTCACGACAGACGCCAAAAGCGCACCAGCTCGTCATACAACTGGAAACACCTTGAACATCGCGTTACAAAAACTCCTTTGTCTGGCGCACTGCATCACTATGGAACTCACTCCCAGAACATCTGCTTCCCATTAATTACAATCTACAACTATTCAAGAACCATGTCAATCAACATCTTCGCACACACACCGCTCGTCGAGCGCCATAGGATATTCCTTTAGTGTGTGTCCCACTGCCATAAAAAATACACTCTTATCATTTAAATAAAACTAGTCACTTACGATGACTGTGGATATCTATACAATTTTCAAAAGCAGAGAGTTATAGATTGAATTCGCGACGTGAAAATAGATTCAATATTCAGGAAGTGGACTCATCCAAAGTTTCAGTAGAATGTCAGTGTCTATAATAAAATATTAAATATGGTTGAGTATCTTTTTCTTCTTCGCGTGCCGCTGCTTGCGGAAATTAATTACTATTAGAGTTAATCTGTCTTTAATAGCGGCTCTTCTGAAAAGGTGCCTGGAACTACCAGCACACCTATCTGCTGTCTTCATTTTGCCATACGTGAGGTTTTCAGCTGTCAATACGTCTTCTTTTACATCTGTTGTCAGTACTTCGCATCTTTTATTTATCCTCTGAAGTACTTCTGCAATAGTTATTATGTATTAAGGACATACATAATAACTATTGCAGAAATACTTCAAACCGTAATAATTCGCCGATATCTTCATATTTAAAAGGCTTCAAAGTGCTTCCTGTTATTCTATGTTCTATATAAATGAGTAGAAAGTACATAGAGCACATCATACGAATTTGCAGATTAAGCAACTCGTAACTGCAAAAGAATTTTTGTCACGAGTGATTAAAATTTGATCATATTTTTTTTTGTTTTGATGGAATGTATCAATAATTATGCAAATTCTCTGATATTTGTAACATGACAATTTGGCAATATTTGAATTATTAACCATCCAAGCTACTTCATTGTTTTGTGTTCAAGTTGTTGTCATAAATATAGTTTTATTTGCAATCCGCTTTTGGCTCTGGGCCTATAATATTGAGTTTCATACTAGACCAACCATATTCTAATACGTGACTCGAAGCTTATATCCACTGCGAACCGATGATCTTTGATCTCGTGGGCATTGCTAACTCTAGGTGTGTGTGCTGTTCTAAAATATTAGGACTTACTTGAACATTTTCACACACCATGCTAACAGTATACTTTTCGTACAGCGTGCGAAAAAATGTAATGCCAAAATGCAAAATTTAATATTTAGAGAATAAATGGTAAAAAACTGCTTAAAATATTTCTTACGTTGCAGCTCTAGAAAGAGCATCGTGTACAACACGCATGACAACATCTTTTTATACTTGTGTGACGCAAATAGGCCCACTAGTGTGTAAAGCCCAGTATTTAGCACTTACTGCACAATATATTACTGAAGTACTTTGCATTTAAATACCATGTAAAAGAATATATTTATATTTTGAAGGTTTAAATGCTCATCCTCTTAAAATCACAATTGTTCTTTTTTATTTTTAGGCGAGAAGATATGAAATAATTTCTAACAAAAGGACCAAAATCCCGAGTAAAATGAAAGCGGCAAAAATTCGCCAGATGTCGACCGATATTCACATACAGAATATCTTTTTAGGTCATTAATGATTCAAAAAATGAAAAACGTATCATAACTTCTTTACAATTGCTCCATAGGGATTGCAGACCGTGGTTTATTATTTATGACAGTGCGCCACAATCTGAATTTGGTTGTTTATACGATATGCGGCCCAGTTTGGAAAAAGATGAAAAATCGGCTATTTATAGATTGTTTACATTCTCCGAATGGGATTTTATCCAGAGGTCTAAATAAAAAGCTTTTTTCTACTTCCTGATAACGTTAACAATGTGTAGTTTATTTGCAGCTCATTGCAAATTCAACATATTGTTTTAAAACGATAAAAGTATTTACGGGAAGGTACTATGTTAAGAAACTTTGTAATGGCAAAATGGCCAATTGAACCAATTAGTCTGCCTTAAGTAAGCACTCATTAAAACAATTTATTAATACACTATGCATAACGCTCTTTTGGTCCGGGAGATTTGGTACCTTAAAATATCTTACTCATAAATACAAAATTTTTGACAAACACACAAAATTCACAGTAACTTTGGTTTCCGATTTATTAAAGGTTTGAGACCAGTATACATTTTCTTTAATTTAATTTTGTATTTCTATTTTTTTTTTGCTCAGATTTAACCATTATTATTGTACTATCTGATGACTTATATGAGTTTTAATTCCCAGAATAATTTGTATTCGATATAAAAATTTCCTTTTTATTCCCAATTTGCAAGATCAGCACGTCAATGCTTTTTGTGCTATGAAAACCATTCTCTGTAACGACAAAATATTTTGCTTTATTGGATATCTGAGGCTGGTTTTTAAACTCTAGGAAAAGTGAATTGTTTTCTGCCCCGGATGAGGATTCGAATTGTTTAAATCCGTGCTCACCGACGAAATTTCTGAATTTTGAAAAGTCTTGGTTAATGTCAACAGTATAATATTGATTCAAAATTTGTCTTTTTATATTAGTTTCTTTGATTGGCGTCGAAATATTTTGTATAATCTATGGCATGGTTCTCAAGGGTAGAACCCCAACGAGCTAAATCAATTTGAACAGACTTATCTATGACCATTTATAATATAAGTGCAAAATATTACTTTGTCAATTTTTCGGTTGGATGATTGCGTTTCGATTCCAATACTTCCTTCCTGCAGTCATATTCTAGAGGTTTGAAAGTTGAGACATTCGCCAGTTGTAAAATTCAGGTGGCATTATTTGTAATCTAGATTAACGGTCATTAAATTTTCGATCCAGATGGGTAGCATGACGGTGCACGTATAAGATAACTTCCTGAAATGCTTGTATAAAGTCTTGCCTTCATCATAGGCACAGCGTTTTGGCAGACGTGTTGTGAACTCATACAAGTACAAAGTTAGAACTGGAGGATTGCCGACACGAATGTTGTCAATTTCTTTCGAAATTGTATTTCGCCATATTTTGCAATTAATCGCCAATTAGGTTGCTCTTGTGAAGCTAGTATTTAGTAATTGTTTTGTCGCATCCACCCAGCATGTAGGAGAACGGCCACGTTCTAGTATATCTATTTTATCACTTCTATGGATAGAACGTCTGGATGCGCATCGAGACAGTGGAAGATATTCACTTTGGATTTCCGAATTCACTTGATACAGAAACGTTAGATTGGTGGGCCGTATAGTGAATTCTTAGCATTCTTCAAGCATGTCTATGCTGTGGCGATCTGCTCTTCTAATAGTCCAGGCTTCAGACCCATACATAAATACTGAAAAGACAAGAGACTGAACCAGCGATATTTTGGTGGCAATGGTGATATTTTTATTACGTCATATTTTAAATAGTCTTATCATGGCTGACCGCGCATCTAGGATGTTACGCAGAGTTAACAATTGACCCTAAGAAGCAGCAATAACAGTAGCATCGTCGACGAATCTTAAATTGAATGTCTTGACTCCACCAAAAGACACATAATCCCGCCATCTGTCTAGCATAGGGGTTCGCGAGACCGAGACCGAGACCGACACTTCCTTGGTCTCGGTCTTGTCTCGGTTTGGTCTCGGTCTCGGTTTGAGTAAATAAGAAGTAATTAAATAATTTACTGTTTGTTTTTCGTTAATAACACAAACGTTACTTCGTAATGTTAAGTTAAATGAAACATCTAGTGTCTTTTGTGTATCAGTTCTTGGTGTAGATGTAATATTAGGGATAAACTTCTTAAATAATTTATTTTTTTTTTGCAACAGTTGTTTGGATAATAATAGTTAACTTAAATAGGTACCTAATAATATTTTAATATATACTATTATATATATATTATAATATATAATATATCAAAATGCTTACCTCTAATGTAGGTAGGTATACAAGTAAAAGGGATTTTTAAGTATGTACACATAAAAACTAGGTATGTACCGATTTATGTCAATTTTACGACGGCGCGGCGTCCTGGGGTCACACAAGAGAAAATATTTTAAATCAGCTCTGAGATAAAAAGTCAGAATTCTGAGATAAAAAGTCAGAATTCTGAGATAAAAAGTCAGAATTCTGACATAAATAGTCAGAATTCTGAGATAAAAATGTTAGAATTCTGAGATAAAAAGTCAAAATTCTGAGATAAAAAGTCAGAATTCTGAGATAAAAAGTCAGAATTCTGAGATAAAAAGAAAAATAATAATGTAAGTGCTTTATATTTATCTATAACTAAAGGTTGCTCCAAACCCAAAAACACTTTAAGCCTTGTTTTATGCGCTCCAATAGGACTACGATTGCTAACACTAGCATTATGGATCGATATTACGATATTTCTTACGTAATCTTTTAAACCCAGAATTCTGACTTTATCGCAGAATTCTGACTTTTTATCTCAGAATTCTGAGTTTTTATCTCAGACTTCTTACCTTTTTTCTCAGAATTCTGCCTTTTTATCTCAGAATTCTGACTTTTTATCTCAGAATTCTGACTTTTTATCTCAGAATTCTGACTTTTTTATCTCAGAATTCTGACTTTTTATCTCAGAATTCTGATTTTTTATTTCAGAATTCTGACTTTTTATCTCAGAATTCCCCAAAAATTCCTTTTGACGTTATAAAACTTCATATTATTATAAAATAGTAGAAACACTTGATCCAGAAAAAAGTTATGACAGATTTTCAAAATTTGATAAACTATAGCATTCAATTTACACCCGTTTTTGGCAGTCGGAATACATTTATAATCCGTTTTTCTCAAAACCCTGCGTCCTAATGATACGAAATAAGAGGCAATTTTTTACCCAAAAAAAATTAAAATTTTCAAAACTTGTAAAGAAAATAAAAAAATAGCCCACAAAAAAGTTGACGTTAATTTTTTATATTCACTCCCAAAATGTTAAGCACCTGACGTGACTAAAATTTTCTATTTCTTATTCCATTTCCCAATTCTAAATATTAAACTTAGTGTAGGTACTTAGGGGAATTTCAAAATTTTAAAACTCTATTTTACAGAATTTTGGAAATAATTAGAAAAAAAAACATCTTTAGGGGCCCATCTTTAAGAGGCCCTAGGTCCCGTAGGGGGCGTTTCCCGATATGTTTATAGAAAAAATTTAAGGTATTTTTGACCAATAACTACAGGACTAATGCTTCGTCCACTAATTTTGTGACACTCTGTATAGGTATACGGTATATACTGTATAAGTGGATATGGTCAAAGGTGGCCATCCATCTTTTAATATACTAATCTGACACGGTTGTACCAGAAGCAGATATCCAGTTGTTTTAATTTTAATGGATACGCGATGTTTTATTACCTTGTAGATATTACGAAAACTGTGAAAACTCATAGCTGTTTATTGCTTGGAAATGGCTCAAAATAAGTTATCTACATAATTACATATTATGTACATAACAGTATAACCTTTCTTCTAGAATCTTAAAAAGAAACAGCCCAATTTAAAATAAACAAGCGTTATACCCGGATTTGCACGATTTTTCAATTTTTTGGTTGATTGGACCCCGTTGGCATAAATTGCCAATAACATACATACAAATTTGATTATTCCAGAAAAATAAGTTTTGAAAATTCAACAAATAAAAATATTTTTCGAGACCGAGACCGAGAGTCTCGTTACCTTGGTCTCGGTCTCGATAGCTAAGTCTCCGTCTCGGTCTTGATTCTAATTTCCAGGTCTCGGCCTCGGTCTCGGTCTCGTTTTCGAGACCGAGACCGAGACAAGACTGAGACCGAGACCATAGTCTCGCGAACCCCTAGTCTAGCACCTTTGCCATCACAAACTTGTAATAGATATTGGCGCCAACACATACCCCTGGCAAACTAATTTTTTTGTTGTGGTCCGACCAGACATGCTGCCGACAGTTTTCATTGGGGCTATGTTGGACCCATAGAGACATTGCGTGAGAACTATTAGGTGGTAATCTGTCTCAAATTCAAGATCTCTTCGCGCCCACTACCTCCCTTAATGGCAATCAGCCTGCTGTGGAGATAATTGCCAGTCAATAAACCCCTTCAGTCTAGATTGCAAAATATATAGCATAACTTTGCTTCGAGAGATCAGTGAGGGTAGACGATAGTTATCTAGGTATACCAGAGATCCCTTTTTATCGGAATAAAGATTGAAGTGCTACATTTCTCTGACCAAAGACCTGAATACCAAATTTTCTGGCAAAAGCGATGTAAAAATGTAGAGCGTCAAAAACCAAATATTCCAACGTTTCAGCAGGAATCGCATCTATGTATGTGACTTTAAAGAAATTGAAATCTTTACGGCATTTCTACTTCCGAAAAATGAATATCCGTCTCACGCTCATAAGTTTAAAAGGAAAGGCTCTCATAATATCTGCGCCCGCAATACTTTTGTGCAAGTTAGTGATGAGATGTACATCGGTATTTTTAATTGAACAATATTGCTCATATGCTCCTTTTTTTCCATTCATTGATTCAATATTGGTAAAAACAACCTATTCAGATATAAAATAAATAATGAGAGGTGGGACAATTAAACGCGACAAATCAAACGTAAAAGCAGGCAACTTCGTATAAGTTTTTCATACATTTAGGAGTTAGCACTTTTTTATTCTGAACACAATCCTCGTTAATGCGGTGTGGATTGTTCAGAATGCGATGAATATTCTTTTCTTCTAGGTATTCATTATTTTGGTGGAACCATTTCCGTACGTTGGCTTTGCTTACTCGGGATGAAACAGCGTACACTGAATCTGATTACTGATTTGTCAACTGACGGTGTCTCTTTAACCTCAATGTCTCCACATACCAACGGATTCTACGACAATTGCGTGCAAAGGGATTTTCTCTTGGTTTTCCTCTAAAACTGTTTTATTGAACACTGTACCGCATCTTTTTCCTGGAGGATCTCTTTTCTGTGACAGTCTTTAATCCCGTCTACTATCACATTACCTTCCTTAGTTGCTATGGTAGTCCAGGGTAGTTCTTTAGAAACTTTCCTGAGAGATGGAACTGTAGAGTAGCTATTGGACATGCTGCTCCTTTGGCATTCCATTTCATATTTTTTTAATACCATTTTGTAAATTCTCTTCTCTATATCTCATGCTATAGTTTCCTTATCACAAACTTTTCGGCATGACTGAAAGAAAATACTATGTTGGGGTTTGGAACCTTCGGCAACATGCACTAAAACTGAGCTTTATCCACCATACCGAAATAGAATTTTTGCACTCGACGCGCGTTTCGCTAACCATGTTAGCATCATCAGGAGATGATTAATTTTTTTAATCATCTCCTGATGATGATAACATGGTTAGCGAAACGCGCGTCGAGTGCAAAAATTCTGTTTCGGTATTGCGGATAAAGCTCAGTTTTAGTGAAAGAAAATACCCAGGCAAATTGTTACCTTTTTCTCCGTCTCAGTTGTATACTTTTTAAGTAAAGCCGTTTCGGCTCTGGCTTTAGGGTGAAAATTGCACAAGTGCTGATTTAATGACCTTAACGAAGCTGAAAAACCTAAAAGAACTGGAAAATGCTCGCTATTTCGAGATCAATTAGCATACTCTCTACTCTACCTACAATTTTGGAGAGAATCCTCGAAGGACAAGTTTGTAACCATGCCAATTATAAATAATATTTTGCCATTGATACAATCTGGGTTTTGACCGGGATTTGGTTGTACTATAGTCAAAAGCGGTCTTAACGTGCGGGTCCAAAGGTCACATTTTTCATTAAATGTCATTCCTTTGACAGATTTTACACGAAAAATCTGCCACGAATGAAGTTTTTACTGAAAATTGGGACCTTTGGACCCGAACGATAAGATCGGTTTTGACTATACTGCAATGGCCGATTCGATTGATGCCATTTTCCGTGCTCTGGATAATAGTAAAATAACAGCTTTGTTTTTATTGAAATTTACTAAAGCTTTTGACTTCATAAATCATAAAATATTAATATAAATTTTACATTATAAATGATTTTCAGAAAGCGCTTCAAATATTATAAAGCATTTTTTATCTGACAGATGCGTGAAAATAGGCAGCGACGTTTCTGATTTCTCACACGTAGTCTCGGAGGTACCTCAAGGTAGTATACTATGTCCACTTTTATTAAATATATATATTAGCACCTTTCATATGTACCTGAAATTTTGTAGTTATCATTTTTATGCAGATGATGCTCAACTGTACAATTCTTTTGAATCGCTTGACATTGAAGTTGCTGTTAATAGCATCAAATCTGATATGGATTCCTTCATCAGCCATTCATTACAGCTTACTCCCAGTAAATCTTTAGTGATGCTTTTCGGTAGCAAGAATAATCTAGAAGAAATAAATAATTCTCTCGATATAACAATAAACAATCAACCTCTGATCGTAATCTATAAAGCTAAACCTTTGGGATTTACTTTGGATTCGCAGTTTCGGTTTAAAAACCATATATCATCAAGTCTGAGGAGGGTATATACCTCATTGAAATTAATATATCCTCATAGACATTATTTCGGCAGAAATGTAAAAAAAGACTTGTGTGGCTCTCTAGTTCTCTCGCATCTAAATCACTGCGACAATATATATGGCCCATGCTTGGATAATTTCGATAAACGTAGAATACAGAAACTGCAGAGCAGCTGTATCCGACTTATTTTTGGTGCTAGAGGATTGATTACACGTTCCATGACTTGGAGATTATTGGAACCAAGGCAATTGGGCGAAAGTTTGAGGGCGCGGTTGTGTTGCCTTTTTTGGAACAGGTGGTACTCGAGCGACTTTCCAAAAAGATGGGTAAAAACTCTTTTCGGTAAAAAGTCAAAGAAAAATGGTGTTAGTTCGTTGGAGCAGTTGCCTTTTGCGTGTCTAGAAGGTCATTAATATAGTTGAGGAATAGAGTTGGTGAAAGTATTGTGCGTGAGGTACTCCCGCATTAACGGTGAATGTGTCTGAGATGTGTCCATCAAATGCAACGTGCAGAGGTCGGAGAAAATGCGCCGATATTAGAAGGAATTTCACTACTGAAATACTTACAGAGGAAGGTATTTCGTTAATTTCGAGATCTGTAAAAAAAATTCTTGGAAAAACTATTTGGGAGGAATTTTTATTAGTGTATACAAGGTGATTCACGGTCGATGGTAGGTTAGACGTTTCTGGAGAACCACGTATCATTCTGAAAATTTGGTCGTTTACATAAACGGATATGCTCTACTTTGCTAAAATATTTTCGACAGTGCAAACTTGTTGCCACTTCTACTAAAAAGTAGTAGCAACTGTCAAATTTTAAATGGAACACCCTATATATTATTGCATATTTGGATTTTGCGGAGAATTCTAGCCATGTTTCATAAATAATGTCCTATACCTACCTGTTACTGTTTTTGAAATATTGACAGTTGAAAATCGAGCATTTACCAAATTTGACAGCCTGTAAAATCTAAACGGCTAAAGATAGAGCAAAATAGTTTGCACTTTCCTATCTTGGTTTTTCATAAGCTATCGTTTGACCCTAATTTTTTTATTTAGCCAGAGGTTAAGAAACTCCGGTTAAATTTAACCTCGGTTAAATCTAAAATTAGTGTCAAACTATAGGTTATGAAAAACCAGGATAGGAAAGTGCAAATCATTTTGCTCTATCTTTAGCCGTTTAGATTTTACAGGCTGTCAAACGTGGTAAATGATTGATTTTCAACTGTTAATATTTCAAAAACAGATAGGACATTATTTATGAAATATGTCTAGAATACTCCGAGAAATCCAAATATGCAATAATATATAGAGTATTCCATTAAAAATTTCACAGTTGCTACTACTTTTTCGTAGAAGCGGTAACACTGCACTGTCGAAAATATTTTAGCAAGGTAGAGCATATCCGTTTATGTAAACGACCAAATTTGCAGAATGATCCGTTGAGTGGTTCTCTAGAAACGTCTAACCTACCATCGACCGTGAATCACCTTGTATATTGACCAATATTTGAAAATTAGGAATTTATAAACCAAACCTAATTCAATAAGGGTATGACCTTTTTAAATTATTTTTAAGTGCATATCTTTGAAGTAAAAAATTTCCAAGACGGATTCTTGCATCTTGTTGCATACAACCAAGATCTACAGTGTCTGATGAATATTTTAGACGATTGCGCATCAAGTAACCAACTATGCCATTAATAGATTTCTTATTCCCCATATATCCATATATCCATCTTTTGATAACTTTACGAAAAAGATAATTGCCATGGAAATAATTATTGCTCCAACCATGGTATTTGTGGTATTTATGTCCTTCGTTAAGTTACCAAGATATGGAGATATCGACTCTTATAGATATATTGCGCCGATATGAGAAGGAATTTCACTAGTGGAGTACATACATTCGTTAATTGCAAGACCTGTAAATAAGATTTTGGAAAAATTACTTGGGCAAGAATTTTTATTAGTGGATATATTGACCAATATAAAATAAATTAGAAATTTCTCAACCAAACTCTAATTCAGTAATAGGTGATGTTTTTAAATTATTTTCAAGTGCATCTCGATACAATATTCTTCACTCGTTAAAGACCAGACAGACGAATCGTCTTCAGTTAATGCAATAATAAGTCATCAACAATCTTCTAACTACATTACTACTATATAATGATTATTTAATAAATTTCTTATGTTTCAGCATTACCGAAGGTTGGTCCTGAAATAGCTGGAGGGCAGCCTAGGTATCACGTAGGTGATGTAGTCAACGTAACGTGCACGACAAAGGAATCCAAACCGGCAGCCCAACTAAATTGGATGATTAACGGAGATCCAGCCGATCCGAAATATGTTCGAGGTCCATTTAAACAGATTGTTGGTAGGGATGGATTGGAATCCACAAGCTTGGGTATGTTTTCAGTAATTGATCCTCATATGATGTTTTTTAAATTTTTATTTTTTTTTTTTTTTTTTTTTTTTTTAATCCACCTGTCAAGCTCTCGGCTCCGACACTCGAGAGAAACAAGGTGTGTGTTTTATCCTGTACACTGCTCCCCGCATCCGCAAGGGTTAGCCGTGTACTAGGTCCGCGACTCGTGCGCCCTGAGTAGTCTTAGAGACCCGAGGATCACCGCCTTCTGCATACGCAGCGCCAACAGCTCCGCCATTACTCTGCATGCTGGTATTGCTTTCAGCTCTTTCAGGAATACATCTCCCATTCCCCCTAGCGAACCCACCACTAAGACCACCAGCCGCACCGAATATCCCGCATACTGCACTGCAAGTTCCTGCACGAGATCCCTGTATTTCATGCGTTTTTCCTCTTGTTTTGCTTTTATGTTCTTCTCCGAGGGAGCAGAGAACTCAATGACGTATAGTGTTCTCTTGTCATGGTCGAGCAGAACCATATCTGGCTTTCTTGCAGGAATAGGTCGTCGGGTGGGAAACGAGTAATTCCAGTATATTCTGCAAGTCGCGCTCTCCACGACCGCCTCAATGTCGCCCAGGGTGTACGGTGGTACAATAGATTGGTCAATACCGTACGCGTACCGGAGATGTGAATAAAGAACGCGAAGTGCGGCGTTGTGTCGGTGCACATATAAAGACGCTGCATGTGCTGGACAGGAGGAGAGAATGTGCCATAAAGTTTCTGGAGCTTGATGACAGGCTCTGCAGCTGACACTCTCCAGTTCCACCCCCATGATCCTACTTCGGTAAACTAGCGAGTTAAATACTCCGTCCTGACAGGCCAAGATAAACCCCTCCGTTTCAGATCTGAGGCCACTCGATCTAAGAAATGCAAATGATAGTCTTTCGGAGAGTCCCTGTTGTTCTAGAATACTGTAGAATGCGCCGTGCATGGGCTTTTCTTTATGGTGTTGGAGAAGTTGAAGGTTTTTCTGGCGCCTGACAATCTGATCTAGTTGTGCTGTGCTCAGCTCGGTGATTGAGTCGGGGTTTTGCATGTTAGTATCTAAGATGAGACCCAGTTCATGCGCTGCTCCAGCAGCAGCTTTGAGAATAAATTTTTATATATATATATATATATATATATAGGTTATATATCAGATACAAATAATATAACAAATAAACAGAGTGCCCCCTTGACTGCGGGACGTTTTAATCAAACACTCGTATATCCAGACAGTACTCCCAATTACAGCGATTTATACAAAGCCCGAATTACAGGCATAAAAAAGATGGATATATATTAATGTTCTAAACCCATAGCAAGAAATAAAAACTAATCCTAGTATTCCTAACAAATTGTTATGTGGCTGAGTTAGCATCTGGCTAGCACGCAGATATTAATTGTTTTTCAAATCAATTAAGCTCCAGATTTGTGTTTGCGATATGTTACCGATCCACATTTTCGTAGCCTTTTTAAACATACGATTTGTAGGCAAATTTTGTATATTTTCCGTAAGAGAATTGTATATTTCAGGTCCTAGTATATAAAGCCGCTTTGTCTGATAACCTCGATAGCTCTTGTTAGCTCGGTCTTAAATTTATGCATTTTTATGCTCGACTTTTTTATTTTCTACATACGATTCTGTTGTCTATACAAATAC
>MU181998.1:393073-404738 GCA_016904865.1 Pissodes strobi | reverse complement strand
GAATTAAGAAGATATGAATTTTTATTTTGATTTAATGTAGATTAAGAGTTTAAAATGGCATAAAGAATGGAGAGTCAAGACATTCTTTGTTTTAAAGTTGTTCCTGCAAGATGTTTTGTAAGGAAGATCAAAAATTAAGCTAATGATTCGCTTTTGTGCAATGTATAACCATTCCCAATGAGTGGATTGGCCCCAAACCACCACGTTATATGACATTACAGAGTATACCATGGCATAGTATGCAGTCAGATGTTGTTGATGATCAATTAAAAATAGCGTAATAAGCGTTGTTAAGTTTTAAGCACATTGATTCGATGTGTTCAGTAAAGCTTAAACTTTCGTCTACAATTACCTTCAGAAACAAAGCTGACTTTTTTGTCTCAATAGAGTTATTGTTTATTTGAAAGGAGAAGTTATTTCCCAGTCGGTACATATTATGACTCTCAACAAAAATAGTTATCATAATTTATAATTAGTCTGTAGAAAACGCCATTCGCCAAAAGAACGCAAGGGACTCTGAACCCTGATTTTAACGTACTTCGAGATATGACTCGGCAGATCATTCACGTACAAAAGAAATAGCAATGGACGAATGGACCTAGGGCGCTGCCCTACGGGGTGCCTGATTGTTAAGTCATATACATCGGACTGAGCATCATTCTTCACTTCCAGGCTCTCAGAAATGAAATCAGCCATCTAATAATAACGCCACGAATGCACAAAGAACTTTGGTTCAATAAAATTTCGTTCGAGACTATCTACTGCTCGACTCAAGTAAAAAAAAATGTTACAACAAGATTGTTTTTGTCCATTTTGTCGTATATATATTGAATATAGTTAGCTGTTGCGGTCTCTGTAGAAAGATTTTCACGGAAACCGTGTTGACAATTGGTTAATATTTTAAATTTATTCAAAAAGTTGGTTATTTTAGGACATACCACCTTTTCTAAAATTAAAACAAAAAATACTCAGAATAGATATGGGTCTATAGTTTTCCATATTTAATGGACAGCCTTTTTGAATAACGGAATATTACTAGCAAGTTTCAAAGTATAACGAAATTCACCTAACTGTACTGATTTATTCATAATTGTTGCTAGCGGGTTAGAAATTTCACAGACACTGCCTTAATTAATTGTATAGGTATCTCGTCAAAACCGCACGATTTTTATTAGATGATTCATTTATTACGTCACGAACATCATTTTCAGTTACTGGTAAAAAAAAACATTGAAGCATTATTATATTTGTCCACGCTGCATTCTTCATTAAAATGTTGATTTAGTTTAGTATCAACAACATTTGAAAAATAATTACCAAAACTGTTTGCAATATCCTTCCTGTTGTGAAACATACTATCATCGTCCTTTATCTCAGAAACGTAGGACTTTTTTTTATTTTTTTCTGATGTGTGATTAACAACACTCCAGAGAGCTTTGGATCTATTTTCAGAAGTGTTAATTAAGTTATTAATGTAATCTCGCTTTTTTCCTTCATACGTTAACTTGTTTTTTTAGCCGATCTGTAAGTAACGTGCAACAAATAATTTTCCTTACGCAGTACATTTAAGTTCCATAACTCTTTTAGTGTGTTTTGTAAATCAGCAGAGAATCTTACTTTTTTCTTGGTAAGGAAAGACGTTTTAGTTTTAAGAGGGCAGGAAGCCTCGAAACACCAGGTGAAAGACTCAAAGAAATTATTAAAAATTATATCTATTCTGTCAGAGGACAACCCTGCCTCTAGCTCGTAAGAGGTGATAGATCTCGTTTTAAATTCTGCTATAGAACTCTCGGTTTTACTACGATAGGTTATTTTTTCAGAAACTGTTGCTTGATCAAAAGAAGTTGTAAGGGGAAAAGAAATCTGCTGAGCGTAGTGGCCTTGATATACCTGCGTCATAATTATCTACAGTAACACCAGTTTTCAAATTGGTTATTTTACGTTTAGATGTAACATAGTCATCAGTTCTTGATTATGGTCCAGGATATCGTTAGTGTTTATATCATGGATGCTTACCTCAGGGTTTCGCTCCACTAGGCGCTTTTCTCGTTGAAAAAAAAACGGTAGTCCTTAACAAGAACATTATCTAGCCACAAAGACATATCAAACAATAAGTCTTTAGATATTTACATATCAAACAATAAGTCTTTAGACATTTTTACCACACCAATTCTAAAACTACTATTACTGCACCGTGATTTAAGTTTATAACACTTAAGGGTTAAGTGGGGCCAATTTACTTTAAAACGTTCCTGCATCACTTCGACTGTGACGTCCGTCGCCGAGAATTTTCCCCACGTAAATCCAACTAAATTCATCCACTCCTTATATTTTGAATGATATGTTGCTCTTTCCCTTATGCACTGTCATAGTATTTTTGACGAGTAGATTTTTGCGTAGAATTTTACAAACTCTCTGTATTCCGACCGTTCGCGACATTAGAACTGTCTATAGTACCGAATCACTGGATTTAGGTTTGTTTACTTTATCATTCTTTTTTGCATCCACTGGTTTTTGATTGGCACTTTCACTGCTAGATGGCTTAGTTTCTGGCGGTAATAGATTTTTCTTGTTTTTTCAGCAATGAAATGGTAAATTTCATATTAGATATTTTTTCCTGCATTTGTTTGACCAATAATTGTGTTGTATTAGCTTTTTTTTTTAAGATGATCCAGTTTTAGTTTGTTTTCAAGGCACGTTTAGTGCATGTTTCAGAAATTGCTTTTTCTATCGAGTCGTAAAAAACCTCATTTTCGCAATTACTGGATACATTTTACTCTACACTTTTTAACAATACGTTATCCTGATGACTTTCAGGTAGTTTTTTTTTATAGAAAATAATGTCAATTAATTGTACTTTTGACAATTTGTTACGCAGAGGTAAAACACTATCAATATCAAATGCCGAAATCTTTGTTACGATTAAGATGGTATGACAATACAGTTATCTTATTAACAGAAATCATGTTTCTTTATGTATAAGTTCAGATAGATACAATGTATTTTGTGAGAAATGATAAAATCCATGTATTTATTAGTGGCAATTTCTCAGGTATGTATCCCATATCTCAGTGAGCTTCGATTTCCCAATCTGCTGCTGGCGTTGTTCTCATGGCCCCTGTGATGGCTGGCCTTTGCATTTTTGCCAGATTCATACACACCACCAGAATCCTCGGCCTAATTAATATGTCGATTTGTATTTTATTCAATACTGTGTATATAAGTTTTTATTTTGCGATATTCTTTTTACTATCTAATAATTATCCATAATTTATGTTCGAGTATATTTGTGTTTCCTTACCTGTCGTTAGAAAAATTCTTTCATGGCCCCGCAAGCGCAGCAAAGAAAACATAGCTTTCATATGACCCACACCTCGAGTGGAGGGAGGCCCAGCAGGATATTTTATTCTACTGCTGGCGTTGTTCTCATGGGCCCTGCGTGGCTGCCCTTTGAATTTTTGCGAGATTCATACTCACCACCGAGGAGTACACAATCCTCGGCCTAATGACCGTTTTGTACAGCCAGTGCACAACCTTTGGGCTGAGCACTCAAGTTGCGGCCACGAATCTTCTCAGCTGCCAAAACATAGCAACCGAATCTTTAACTATCTTTTGGATTTGAGCTCTCCAAGAAAGCTTAGAGCCCAATAGAACTCCTAGATACTTCACCTCACTCATAGAATTAAGTGATTTACTATACATTCCTGGAGCTAGAAACCCGTTCAAGTTTCTTCTTCTCATTAAAAGGATTGCCTTTGTTTTTGTTAGATTTTCTCACAAACTGGTCTCCTCACATCATATTTCTATTATTCTACAGATCACCTGCATTCTTTCACAGATAACATTAATATATAGCCCGAAGACAAGAACTGGTCCATACGTTAACAGCGTTCGTCAGCCGCGCCGGAAGATCGTCCATAATGAGGTGCCATAGATACAGGCAGAGGTAGCTGCCTTGAGCTTAACCGCCACTGAGCTCGATGTTCAGAACGCAGTCTCCCACTGCAGCACCAGAGCGCTCTTTACCTAGGTGCCAAAGCAAGTTCTACTCCCCTGGCTTGGAGTGCATCGTAAAGGGTGCTGGTGCGAGCTTTGTCAAAGGCTCCCTTCATATCAACAGCGCCAAGCTGACCTCTCCGAAGTTTAGGGTCTTTTTAACCCTCTGCTCGGTTGAGCGCTCTCTTCGGTAGGTATGGTGGTAGGTATGGTGCTTCTCATGAAAGGATGTTGCCAAAACATGTTGGCGTTGGCAACCCTGTTTAGAGTTGACTGGAAACAACATAACTTATTTATTTATATCCCAAATTTTTTGCCTCACCCCCTTGTGACATTGAATAAAATATCGTAACAATGTTCCCGGGCATTATTTGCACTTTTCCTATTTGCCTTCTTCCTTATTTATAGATACATATATTTGAAAAATGTGTAATGCTTGGCTGCTTAATTGGCATAACTAAATAAGCATTGGTCATAATCATTGCTTACATTAAATTCATTTCCGGACATGCTTTCTCATATTACTCAAATTATTTTTTCAGAAATTTTCAGAGCTAATTGATGTCATTTATAATAATTACAATTATCAACAATTAGCATTTTATAAATAATTCAGTCTTCAGGCGTTAGAATTTAAATCCGTTCACCGACCACAGTATTTCTTTAAATATATTCCCAAGTGAGAACGCAAAATATTTATAACTTTATTAAAACTGAGTTTGTTTAAGTGCCTTTGGGATTTTAACAAAGCAACCCAGTTGTTCTGCCCGCTCGCTTTATAGTTCCGCGTTTTATCTAGTCTATACAAATGTATGATTTAACGAGAATACATGTTCATTTTATTTTCAAGGAATACTTTCATTGGTATCAAATGGCACTATGTCGAATACCCTTTTCTAAAGACCGCGTGCTGGTAATATTGATTTAATGAATGTAAATAATGTCAGCACGCAGTCTTTGGAACGAGTATTTGACATCGTGCCTTTCCTCAAAAATAAAATGAATATGTATTCTCGTTAAATCATACGTTCATACAGACCAAAGAAAACGTAGAATTATAGACCGAGCGGAGCGGAGAACTGGGTGATACAATTAGAAATAAAAAATAGCGTTCAGTGATGAAGATAAGTGCCTTGAAATATGCTTTATTAAGAAATAAATTTAGGGTTGTCATCACGCAAAAGCAGTTCAAATTAAATATTGTAATATTAGCTTACCAGCATAACTATGTTGAAAAAAAAATATCTTTAGAGCATTTTCCCTTTAGGCAAAATGAAGCTAGCAATAGCTCAAAACAATGATGAGTTACAATATAAGGAAATTTTATAAATAAGCTGCAAAGTTGTGTTTTCAGATAGCAGTAGAAGAAGCTGAACAATTAAAATGAAAGGGTGAATGTTAAGAAAATTTAACTAATATAGTGGATTGAAGCACATTCTGAGCATAAATGATGGAGCTAATATAGCACATTTAAAGTGAATGCAAACTACATAACGATCTTATTTCTAAATCATGGTTCTGACTAGAAAGGTGATAAACGCAATTAAAATAGACCAGAGGAATTCAGAAATATCCAACGAAGTTTGATAGAGATGATAGTTTTTAAGCAGCAATGTCCACGGTTCGATGACAGATATATAGCCCTGACGTGGAAAAAGAAACATGATAGGCTTCAACAGGTATGGTACAATTGGTGGCCAAACTACTAGGATGGAGCTAAAGGAGGAAATGTCTTGATCAATATGCAGATAGCTGTATATCAAGTACACAGCTGAGGATGCAGTTTTAAGGCTCCTTGCTTCCTTTGGTGTTAATGATATGTTATCAATGTGCCAATTAAGAGGGGAAATTAAATGATATTTTCACGATATTTCTCTCGTGCAATGGCTCCCGACATATCCAAAGCATTTGGATATGGCAGATTGTTAAGCAAATTGACAGCATATGGACTACCACCAGCACAACTTCTATGGATTTCCAATTTCTTAAGAGATCGAAGCATTCGAGTTGGTATTGATGGACATCTCTCGGAGGAATTTAAAATCAATGCCGGAGTTCCTCAAGGGTGTATATTATATCTCACAATGTTCCTGTGCTCTATATCAACAATATCTTAGACAGGATAAACAATTCTACTTACAGCTTATCCTAATTCATGTCGCGGACACTAATGACCGCTGCTCGTTCCCAACGCGAGCGAAAAATCCGATTGCTGCCACAATGAATATATGTACGCCATCGTGGAATGGAGCGAGGAAAACAATGTCCAGTTTAACGCAGGAAAGACACAAACAGCTGTCTTCTCAAAAAAAAACAAACACCGTAGAACCTAACTTACCAATTACAACACTGACAAGTACTGAGTCTGGCCTCATCCATAAGCTTGCTGAGCATCAACATAGAAAACAACAGGTCTTGGCGTAATCACTTCACCAAAATCGTCAAGGCAGCAGCACAAAAGCTGGGAGCACTCTATATACACCTCATCAGCGCTGATTGCTCTATAATGCCCAGATAAGACCATTTCTGGAATACTGTTTCAATGTGTAGAGCTCGGCACCCAAACACTTGCATATAGTTATTGGACTCCATACAGAGGAGAGCAGTCCGTCTTGTAGATGACCCAGAATTGAATAAAGACCTTCATAGCCTTGAATATAGAAGAAAAGTGGCGGACCTATCTCTTTACTATCGATACAACCACGGAAGGTGTTCAAACGAGCTGGCACTTATGATTCCGCCCAGAGTTTTGCCAAACACCCATCAGACACAATTTGCTCACCAACATACGATTCAGTTGCGAACAATTAGGATGTCGCTGTTGCGGAACTCCTTTATCTCGAAAACTGCGTGGCTCTGGAAGGTTCCGAGTTACGTCTTTCTCGAAAACTACAACCTACAACGCTTCAAGTCCAACGTCCACCGTCGTTCAGTGGTATAGGATTTTCCTTTTGTATGTGTGCCGAACATAAAAAAGTTATATACGAAAATTATTAATCTACAACCCTGTGCACTCTCTATATTCAGTCATCAATCAAAGCGTTCTTTCATTATGCTAGTGACCAAGTTAGATTTCTAACAATAGAGTCTTTTGTGAGTACCTCAAACCATCAAATAAATTCAACATATATACATGACAGTAATATAAGGATGGTTAGTTATATATGCCGAGAAATCCTTAACAACGGAAGTTACGCTCCACAAGAAGCAACCAGGCAAATATTATCCAAGCAGAATACAACCCAGGAAAGTTTATCTTTGGAGAAGCGATTGGTTGGTCTTCTTGGTAAGAACGATGACTTTGTTCCTAGAATTACGACGTTCCCAAAGGGGTATCCTCCTCCAATGGAGGCGATCCGGCGAGTAAATCTCGTTGCTGATTTGTCTAATAATGAAAATTTCCTGACGCCTCCACCATAATATAGCCGGACATAATATAGATGGACATAGTTTTGTGCAGTCTTCCCAAATAGCTCCACTCCCCATCAGTGACAGGAATGGTGGAAATCTTAAGATAATGCATCTGAATATAGCGAGTCTTGGGGGCAAGACTGATTCTCTTGACATGTTGCTTAGTGGACATGATATTGATGTACTCCGCTTCTGAGAGCACTGGCTAACTAAAGACAAGCTTGAAGTCACTTTCCTTAACAATTATAGACTGATATCATATTTTTGTAGAACACAATCTCGCAGAGGTGGTGTGTGCATTTATGCTAAGAAGGATTTGGATGTTGGTCCATGTATTTGTGGCAATAGCATAGAGAGGGAATTTGAAGCTTGCATAAGAGTCTTAACTATAAGCAAACTAAAATATAAGATATTCGTAATTACCATGTATCGAACGCCTGATAGTGATACTGGTACTTTTTTTGAAGGTCTTTCAACGTTGTTGAGTCGGGTGTATCGATTGAATGATCTTTATATATTTTGTGGCGATTTTAACATCAATTTGCTTGAGAAGGGCAATAATAGAACAAATCTAATAAATACCTTTTTGGAATATGGAATGAGACAGCTCGTTTTTGATGCTACGAGAATCTCAGGAGAATCTGCGACTTTAATTGATAATATTTTTTCCAATGTCGTCGAGTGTTTAGAAGAATCTTAAATAATGTAAATGTAGGCTGTTTCGCTGGTAGTTTGGCGCGTGAGAACTGGAACGAAATATACGGTGCAAGCAATTTTGATTCGGGTTTTAGTTGTTTTTACAATAACTTCATTTATTACTATAATAGGGCTTTTCCAATAACAATGGTAAAATAAAAATCAAATCAAAGAAAAAAGTGGTTTTCCTCCCAGCTCAGAGAGATGCATGATTTTCTGTGTGACCTAAACAAGTGGATAATCCAGTTGTCACTGGCAGATATAAATCTCTTTTATCTTTGTATAAAGAATCTGTAAAGAAACGACGGCGTTCTGTTAATGACAATAGATTGAAGCATTTATTAAATATAGGTAAAGAGAGCTGGAAAATAATTAACGAACACAGAATTCACAAAAACCATATTAAGGACATTAGAGTTACTGCACAGGATGGCTCTGTTGAAGTTGTAAAGGACGTAAGGGCTATATGCAACTTGTTCAGTGACTTTTTTGCTAAAACGACGGAATGTGATTCTGGTCCTTCTCGAGACCTTCATCTGATCAATGTCTTCTCAAATTTATTTTTATCACCGACCGATCCGCTAGAGATTGAAGGCTTACTACGAAAAACAACAAAAAAATATGCTGCGGGCATAGATGGGATCTCGGGCAAGGTTCTCAGAAAGACTAGTCACCTAATATCGATACCACTCGTGAATGAATCTTTTACTAATGGCATATATCCTGAGCCACTAAGGGAGTCTAAATGCGTGCCCGTGTTTAAAAATAAGGGATCCAGCTCTGACATTTCTAGTTATAGGCCTATCTCTATTCAAAATCAGATCTCTAAAATATTTGAAGCAGCATTCGCTGTGAGACTGGTCAATTTCCTGGAACACTCACAACATTTGAACAAAATTCAACATGGGTTTCGTAAACGGAGATCTACTGTGTCGGCCATTGACAGCTAGATAAATTTTGTCTACAATGCCATAAACAATAAAGAACACATCGTGGGGCTTTTTTATGATCTGAGTCAAGCATTTGACACCATTGATCACGGACTGTTGTTGCTAGATAAGCTATATGCTATAGGGGTTCGTGGAAATGCTCATTCATGGGCAAAAACTTATTTGGAGAACCGCAAGCAGATCGTTGTGATTGATAGTGTGGAATCTGACAAAAGGTCAAGTAATATTGGTGCACCCCAAGGTTCAATATTGAGGCCATTGTTTTTTATGATCTTTGTCAATGACCTTGAATCATTTTGCTGTACCCCAGATCTAAAAGTGTTGTATGCAGACGATACGAACATGTTAGTAAAGCATGTGTGTGTGGGGACTGTTTCTGGCAAGTGCACCGCTTCATAGGTGCAGATTTCAAAACGTGCCACTGTTTAAAGAAGAAAGATAACATAAACAGAATTTTTGTGTTTGTTAAGATGGGAACCGGGCTGTATTGTAAACAATTTAGTATGTGAGCATATTTAGGATTTCCTATACCCCTGTAACGTTATTCGTCATCTTGTAACTTTTAGAGTACGGAATTTTGTTGTTATAAAATATTTGTTACACTAAAAGTCCTAGAGATTGTAAGAATATAATCCGTCCATTTCCGAGATCTGGTACCTTACAATAAATAAAATGGGCAAAGTGTCGTTATATTAACATATACCTACCAGTAAACCGTATTTCGTTACATAAAAATCTAGCAATATTAGAATTGCGACCGATTATTTGCACATATTTTACAGCAAGGAAAGACAATTTTAATTTATGCTGATAAATATCAAATGAATGTTTTTATTCTAAAAATAAATTGGTTTGGGTCTTGAGACCGTAGCTATCAGTTGTAGAATTGGTTATAACCTAACTTCATCCATGTGCTGTTCTTTATAGTATCAATGCACCGGAAGTCTATATATTCGACCGTCTTCTGCCAATTATATCCAAGTACCGTGGACTGGGTTTACCTAGGGTTCGTTTGGTTCTTAATTAGTTTCTTCCTGCTTGAACTTTTAAAGATTGTATGTTACTTCAGCCAATTTTAGCACATTACATGAAATGGAAAATAGCCCCTTTTAAGATTAATTTATTTGTAAATTAAATATGAGGGAAAATCTAAACTTTAAACAAGCTTTTAATACACTCCAATTTACAAAATTTATATATACTAATACTCAAGGGATTCCTTCATAATTCAGACATTAAATTTGAATAATTTTATATTAAAAAAAAAACAAAAGAAAATTAACTATAATAACTAAATGAGCGATTAATCGTAGAATTTCGAGAAGCGAGTAACCGCATTTCCCACACTAAACAATGCTATTCTCTAAAATAGATAACGTTATACTACTGGTAGATAACCAAATTTTAAAAACTTATTTCCTAATATTAATAAAGAGAAGATAAAAATATAATATCTAATCTATATATTACAAAAATAGAATTATTATGTAATCGATATCACAAGACATATTATCCAAGTATAGGATTACTGTTTTATGTAAGATACAGCAGGTGTGAAACTTAGTCCGGCTGAAGTTTTATTTATTTAAATTCATTATATATAATATTGATTAAGATTAAACTTACATTAGTATGAATGACCACATTATATAACACGGGCGGGAGATCCCTTGCACGTAAACCACCAATCTCGGCCCTTTGTGCTCCCGCTTACATCCAAGAGGCCTTTAACCTACTAGGTGCTTGGTATCATTCCTGAAGTAGTTCGCATAGATCCTTGAAACACTTACTTATTTCGTTCCATAGAATGGCGGCGGACGTACTGTAGGACACACCTATTATTGGCTCAGGTCCTATTGGACGCATTGCGGAATCCTGTAGTTCTAGGCGATCGGATTCTTCGTTGCCCGGGACATGCGAGTATTCCAAAACCTGGGACTGACTCTGTTATACCCGGCCATGATCACAAGACGTTCCTACGCTTAGGCTTTCATCACAGAAAGAACTCTGTCAGACTAAATGGTGGACAGATTAGCTCTGCTGTTCGATGAAATGTAGATTTCGGCCTAGTTGTTTAAGTCCCAAGGACCAAAGAAAGTCTCGTCCATATGGTTTCTACATACATATCCGCTCCAGATCACTTAAATCAAGATTAAATCAATAACAAAAAAAAAATTGAGCGATTCTGCTAGTACTCGAGACACTGATGTGTAAACATATCCTATATCGAAATCATCGACATGAAAATCTAATGCCACCTTAGGCCGCGTGGCGCCTGAATATAGGCAACCGCTTATTTAGAATTGGTTGGCTGTATTCTGGCGTTAGAAAGAACCTATATCACTGCACATGGTTATGATGTCATATCCGCTTGCACATTTCCGTCCCATTTGCCGAGATTTACCTTAATACCGCCGCGTAAGATGTTTACACATCAATAAATTTGATCGCTTGAAGATCAAAAATGACCGCCAGAGCATATGGAAACATAATAAAGATCATCAAGTTTCAACAATTTACTTTTAGTCACAGTATTTTTGCACTCGACGCGCGTTTCGCTAACCATGTTAGCATCATCAGGAGATGATTAAAACTGAGTTTTAATCATCTCC
>MU181998.1:362577-389741 GCA_016904865.1 Pissodes strobi | reverse complement strand
TTTTAAAGTTTTTGGTTAGTTTTGGTTAGTCGCCAAAATTCGGTTAATTTGGGTTAGGTTTAACTTACTTTAATATTTTTAATCTGTTCCACTACTTTTTAGGCATTTTTGGTGCTTTTGGTTAGTTTTGGATAGTCGTTCAATCAACGTTCGGTAAAGCTCAGTTAGTTTTAATACATTTTGGTCATTTGAATCGGTTCCGGTACGTTATAAGCAATTTTAATATTTTTTGTTAGTCGTCAAAATTCGATTAATTTGGGTTAGTTTTAACTTACTTAACATTTGTTTTGGTGCTTTTAGTTACTTTTGGTTAGTCATTCAACTTTCGATTACTTTCAGTTAGTTCCAATTTATTTTAGTCATTTGGTTTCTATACTTTATTATAACCAATTTAAACGGTTTTGGTTAATTTTAGTTAGTAACCAAAATTCAGTTAATTTGGGCTAGTTCCAACTTACTTTAATATTTTTAATCTATTCCGATATCTTTTTGTGCTTTTGGTCAGGTTAGATTTGGTTAGTAGTTCAATCAACATTAGGTAAAATTCAGTTAGTTTTAATATATTTTAGTAATTTGAACCGGTTCCGGTACGTGATAAGCAATTTTAATGTTTTTGCTTAGTTTTGGTTAGTTGCCAAAATTCGGTTAATTTGAGTTAGATTTAAGTTACCTTAACAATTTTAATCTGTTCGGATATGTTTTAGCCCGTTTTGATGTTTTTAGTTACTTTTGGTTAGTTTTGGTTAGTCATTCAATCAACTTTCGGTTACTTTCAGTTAGTTCCAATTTATTTTAGTCATTTGAACCAGTTCCGATACGTTATTATAACCAGTTTAAATGTTTTTGGTTAATTTTAGTTAGTCGTCAAGATTCGGTTAATTTGGGTTAGCTTCAACGTACGCCTTCAACTGCGACCAACATAAAATGGCCAGCTTTCATTTCTTAGTACACCGTTTGGTTAACTTTCCTCTTAGCAGAGAAAGATTTAATAATGAAAAGGAAACAATTAGGAATATAGCGAAAGTTAATGGTTTTAATACTAACTTAATAAATAAACTAATTAATAGGCATTTGTTTAGAAAGACCATTCGTGATTCCACTTCTTTCGTTAATCAGGATGAAAATAGAAAATATGTTTCGATACCGTATAATCCTCAGTATACTAGAGGACTCCAAAAAGTTTTTAAGGAAGTAGGTTTAAAATTAGTATACCAGACTCAGTTTAACATTAAGAAATTATTAGGTGGTCCAAAGGACAAAATTGAAATATTAGAAAGAAGTGGAATATATGAAATTGGATTTATGGATTGTAACCAAAAATATGTTGGGCAAACTAGAAGATTTATACAAACGAGATTCAAAGAACATTTAGCTCATTTAAAGTATGGTAGAACAGAAAAATCAAGTGTTGCCGAGCATGCTTTTGATAATAATCATAGAATAACAATTAAAAATTTAGAATTAATTCATAATATAACTGATAGGAGATTATTGGACGCATATAAAAGTATGGAAATTATTAAATATAAGAATAGTTTAAATAGAGATAGAGGGCCTATTCCGTATAGTCCATTGTATTGGTTGATCAAGCGTGACTAGTGGTATTCCAGGATTGGTTCTTTTTAGTTCCGCTTGATTAAGCAAACAGTAGTATAAAAGAGAGTTAGGTAGATTTTAATTTTAGTTTTAATCATCTCCTGATGATGCTAACATGGTTAGCGAAACGCGCGTCGAGTGCAAAAGTTCTGTTTCGGTATTGTGGATAAAACTCTGTTTTAGTGCATGTTGCCGAAGGTTCCAAACCCCAACGTAGTTACTTTAATATGTTTAATTTGTTCCGATACGTTTTAGCCATTTTTTGGTTAGTCGTCCATTCTACCGGTGGTTAATGTCAGTTAGTTTTGTATATTTCAGTAATTTGAACCGGTTCTGGTACGTTATAAGCAATTTTAATGTTTTTGGTTAGTTTTGGTTAGTCGCCAAAATTCGGTTAATTTGGGTTAGTTTTAACTTACTTTAACATTCCGTTCTGATACGTTTTAGCCCGTTTTGCTGCTTTTAGTTTCTTATGGTTAGTTATTCAATCAAATTTCGGTTAGTTTCAGTTAGTTCCAATTTATTTTAGTCATTTGAACCGATTCCGATACGTTATAATCAAATTTAAATAAACAAACTAACACGGTCCCTCACGCGTATGACGTCATGTGTGGAAAATGTAGCATGCAATTTTTCACGATTTGAGGCCGTCTAATAGGAAAACAGAAACATTTTCAATGTTAAAATGCCAATCAAACCATCCTTACTGCCTATAAATGAGCAATATTAACTAGTTTAGTGCTTTATTTACCCCTTAAACATCCGTTCATTTATATTCGTTTGCACTCTTTAAAAAAAGTTGGCTTTCGTTCTTTTTTCGAAGCCATGATTGTGCCAGAGGTACTGCAACTATATGTAATGAACAATATCCTGGCAAACACTTTCGTGAGCAGTTTGGTTACAAAATATTGAGAAACTGAATCTGTGGAAAACAAAAAAGTGTTGTTCAAAATACAATAAGAGCCAAATCAGTTGAAAAGGCTGTTTTGGGGAACATTTTGATGTAATTTACTTAGAATATTATCAGAAAATTATCAGATATTTCACGAATTTGACGTACAATCATCAAGAGAATATTAGATCGCAAAAATTTCACCTTTATAAAATTCAGTTATTCCAGGAAGTAAACGAAGATGATAACGATTGGGGTCTAGATTTTGATGAGATCATTAGTGAACGATTTATTAACAATCAAGATTATCTTTATAATATTTGTTTTTCGAATTAGTGTTTACTTTTCCTAAATGGCGAAGCTATTCGCTATAACTGCCGTTATTGGTTCAAACAATCTCAGATAATTTCGTGAATTTCACGCCCAACTAAACGTTTGGTAGGATTTTTTATCGTTGGCCCATTTTTTTTACCTGGAAATCTAAACGTGGAAATCTATTTAGATTTATTTGGAAGTGCTATGGACCTACAGCACTAATAAGTGAGCAAGATAACTGTCACCAAGGCGAAAACATCATTTTTCAACACGCGCCACCCACCCGTAAGACAGTTTTTCTATGACACATTTTTAGAACGATAGACTAGAAGAAGGGGACTTGTTGAATGGCCTGCACGCTCCTCAAGTAACCTGAATCACTTGAAGACTTGCTGCAACTTATTGTACACGAATGTAATCCTGTAACCTCAAAAATAATCCATAATATTAGAGAGCACTTTGGGTCTCGACTACTGTATGGATGGAGATCGGTGGTGGGCATTTTCAACATCAAATAAATTTAAATAATCTGTAAGTCAATTCGGCAGGGTCACCAAACTCTTCAAATAGAACGAAATATTGTATTGACCTAGACCACCTATGGCAAACTCAGGCATGTTTTTAAATCCGAATTACTCATTTGCCTTAAACGTAGAGTGTTCGACCAGTGTATCTGGCCTCTCTTGACTTATGGCTCAGAGAATTTAATCTAAGCATAAATATGAACCAAGTAGTACTAGTGCAAAGGAATATGGAATTTAAGACATAGAGTTTCAAATGAAAAAATACTGCGAAAAATCATGATGCAATAAAACTAATAATCTGCTCCCTAGACTTGAATTGGAGAATGTCAAAATCTTTGAATGGCGACCCAGGCAAGATGCGCTTAAAGAGTGCCTAAAACAACCCGGTGGACAAAAAATGGTCTAAGAATATCGACTAACTGGATTTAGTATGCTCACTATCAAAATATGTGGAAGTTATTCTATTCAATAAATTCTCTCCCAATCATTATTTTTCTTTCTGATAAATTAGTAGGTTAAAAGAATGAAGTTATTAATCCTCATCACAAAACCAAAGATCAACATTCTATTTACACTTTTTTTTATCAGTTACGCAGTATTTCAAAGACCAGAGATACCCAACATATAATGCCAAAGCTGGACAGCCTGTATGTATATAACATTAGGTTGTTATTGTGACCGTATGACCGTTTTGGTTGCGGGTAAACAAAGCAATTAGGGTGTCTGAATCTACCTGTAGTTTCTGTTCAGATAAATAATTTATTATACCGATAAAATCGTTTGGTTTTATGTTAAATCAGTAAAATTATATGCATATTAATCATTGTGAGCTAAAAGATAAATGACTATATTATGTCTTATGTCTCCTCTAAAAACAAAGCCCGATAAAAATAATAATAATAAAAATATTCACAGCTTAATGAATCAGTGTTTTAAATATCACGCAGCTATTAATGTCATATTGGCATTGGCACAATAAAGACGCTGATTAATTTAGCGAGTGATTAAAGTGACTAATCGAAGTTTAAAGTTTTTATCCTAGCATTCGTGAAAGGAAACTAATCAGATGTTTCTCGGGATACTGTTATTCTTTAAGTTAATCTGATTTATTTTAGGCATCTTAGAATCTAGTGCAGAATGTTAGGTGGAAGTTACAAGACGTTTCCCGGACCACATCATAGAGCTTTAGAGTTGCGCGCGCATCACATTGTTGAAAAACACATGTGTTGGTAAATGTTTACATTTGTACTTTTACATTTTCACTTCATCCAATGCCCTCCGCTCGCTCCAGGGCGCATCCAAACAAAACTAACCCAAATAAAAAAAGGAAACAAGCATAACTATAAAAACAGTATGTGAACCTGAACATATGTGAATGAGTTGAGATACCTAGTATCTTTAAAGCGTAGCAAGAAACTATATGTCGCTAAGATCTTTGTTTCCTGATAGTTAAATATGTGTGTCATTTTATTTTATTGTTTTGTTAAGGCTGTTTTATTTTTTTTTGTCATATTTATAGTCATAAAGACGGTTTTATAAGTACCAGGATGTTTGACCAATACAAACATTAGTACAATCTCGGCAGGGAATTTCGAATACGGGATGCGTTTTTTGCTTTTGTCTGTTTTACTTGTTAGACGGCTGTATTGTGTTTTGATTTTTTTTAAGACATAGAGTGTTGCGAAAAATAATTAGGATATCTTCCCGACCAAGTTTTTATATTATTTTCTATGTGGTATAATGTCATATAGAGAAACTCAATTTTTGCATCATGCTCCACTTCAATGGTAAACTTTAATTTTGGGTGAAATGAGTTGAAAGAATTAAGAATGTCGTCTTGCATATGTTTTGGAATAGTAGTGATACAGTCGTCAACGTACTTGTAAAAGAAAGTTAGTTTGTATGCAAGTTTAGGTATTACCTCATCTTACAACTCTTCCAACACCATTTGAGCTATTACACTTGAGATGGAATAACCCATAACGCACCCCTTTATTTGTTTGTAGTAACTCTTATTATATGTAAAATAAGCAGACTTTAGAGTCAACTCGATGGCGATGAGAAACTCGTCAAGGGGGATGGCTGTATACGATTTAATTATGTTCGTTGTAGTGGTACGTTTGTGCATAGAGATACTACTTCCGAGCATATGATTATAAAATCATCGGGTAGTTTAATGTTTCTAATTTTTTCTTTGAATTGCCAGGAATACTTAATATAAGAGGATGTTTTATTTATTATATTTACAAAATATTTTAAAGATATCTTCAAATATTATGTAGAGATAACTGACAAGATACTGGTAGTCGCAGTGGTGTTACGTCCTTATTTAATTTTGGCAATCCTTCAAGTTTAAGGGGTTGCGCATTATGAATTTTTAAGCTTTTAGCGTTTGGCGATATAATTTTTGTTTTCCCATCTTTTTATGATTTTGATATTTTGTTTACGAAAATTGTTGTCAGGTCGCTGTTTCTTTGTTTATAAGTTTGCTCGTCGTTCAAAAGTTCGTTTATTTTCCAATCATATAAATCTGAAACCATTGTTACTGTTTTAGGACATTGGTTGTTTTTTTTATTTATTGGTAAGCTGCTTTTTGGTAGTTTTTCTTTTGAGTTCCTTGATTTTTTTAATACCGTTAGTTTTATAGTTTGTTATCATGTTGCAGCAGTTTGTTCTGACCTAATCTTGTTTTCACATGAAAGGTTTGCTTATAGTCGATACAAGTCGATCACGAAATTACCCAAAAGATTTCCTTGAAATCTATTTCGCAAATGTGCCGAGAATAACGAAATAAAAAGATAGGAAAACAAAAATTATATATCGCCAAACGTAGCTAAAGGCCTGAAAAGTCATAATGCGTAACTACCTTATCTTTATGGATCGTCTTATTTTCGTGGTTTTTGAGATCAAAGTTCCATTTTATTAATAATTAATTTTTTTCCGTGACGGGAAAAACGTTTGACATTTTATCTCTGTTGCCAGATACCAAAATTTATGAAATTACTTTTTTCCCCGGGAAAAAAGAGAGTCCTTTTTTCCCGGATATACATACATATATGCACATAACTCAAATCATAGAATTAAATTGACAGATATTTGATTACTTTAAAGGTTTCCTTAGCAACGCAGGATTGTCACTATAAGTACAACAGCCTACCAGTTTAAAAATTCAAATTTCACATCGATAATTTTCTGAATTTAATATATTGTAGTAATATGTTTTTTCAATATTAAATCGTCGTTTTTCCCGTCACAGAGAAAAATAGTGTATTATACACGGGAAAAATATTAGATTTTACCTCTCGGTTTTTTTGTCTCTCTCCGCTTCGCGTCGGGAGGCAACACAACCTCGAGCTAAAATCTAATACTTTTTTCCCTTGTATAATAAATTACTATTTTTCTGTGACGGGAAAAACGTTTGGCATTTTATCTCTGTTGCCAGGTAACAAAATATCTCTTTTTATGAAATTACTTTTTTCCCCGGGAAAAAAGTGACTACTTTCTTCCCGGATATACATACATATATACACATAAATCAAATCACAGAATTAAATTGACAGATGTTTGATTAGTTTAAAGGTTTCCCTAGCAACGCAGGGCTATTGTCACTATAAGTACAACTGTCTACCAGTTTAATTCAAATTCAAATTCAAATTGTTTATTGTCCAACAGGAAAATCCCAATTACAAGACAATCTAAAAGATATATAAATAAAATACAATTACATTTATGAGCACTTTAACAGATAAAAGCACACAGTAGCTACAACACTTATAGTAATTAAAACTAGCAGACAAGTAAAAATAAGCACAGCAAATAAAATCACAAGGAAATCAAAAATCTATAAAATTTAAATAAGAACCTATTCTTGTTTTAAAAACATTCTCAGAGTTACCGAAGAGATCAACATAAAAAATATTTATCTGGTTGAACCATCTGCATGCCCTATATAAAGGAGCCTTACTACAGAGATTAGTCAAACTGACTGGAGGATAAAACAGGTGATGTCTCCTGGCGTTGGCAGGAGGTGCACAGAAAGGTAAAAGTGCAGAACAATCCACTTCATTATTGCTTAGCCTGTATAAAAGCATCTGACTAGATAGAACAGTGTTGAGCTTTAGTGATAAATAATTGAATCTCTCCAGGAGACATTCCTGCTCAATACCTCTCTCAGGGTATACCCCATCAACTTTAAAGGAGAGGTATTTCAAAAACCTACGCTGTACAATCTCCAACCTATTAACATAAACATTGTATATGGGAAACCACAGCACAGAGCCATTATATATGCTGACATTATATTCCTGGTGAGGAGTCGCATAAGATTTAACATAGATGCTTTTGAAAAACTCGGAGAAGGCTTTTACAATATTTTCAGGACCCTCTACGCTAGAATCATCATAGATCATGGAACCAGGTATACGTGAAGAGTTTTGTTTTAGGTGGATAAATTTCCAGAATTGTTTAGGATCACTCTTAATAGATGCCTCAGTCTTAGATATATACTCCTTATAGGCAAGATCAATCTTTGCCTTAACTACCCTCCTAATACTCCTAAAATCCTCATAATCAGCAGGACTCTTAGCGTGGAGCCATTTTTTTATGTTTGGTAGACTTTAAACCTAGCAATTTCCTAATTTCGCCCGTACACCATACAGGATATGAAGATTTATGCTTGTGACCGTGAAACAAAGGAACGGCCAAATCAAAAATTTCATAAATCTTCACATAAAAGGTGTCAACATCCTGATTACTATCTGAATAAGAAGACAGAAAAAAGCCCAATCTACCTCAGAGACAAGCTGGTACAAACAATAAAATTCAAATTTCACATCAATAATTTTCTGACTTTGATATATTGTAGTAATATGTTTTCAATATTAAATCGTCGTTTTTCCCGTCACAGAAAAAAATAGTGTATTATACACGGGAAAAATATTAGATTTTAGCTCTCGGTTTTTTTGTCTCCCCCTGGGAGGCAACACAACCTCGAGCTAAAGTCTAATACCTTTTTCCCATGTATAATAAATAATTTTTTTTTATGAATTACAAGGGAACAAGGTCTGAAGGTTGCAGATGAGGATAAATTGATAAAAATTTTACCACGAACTTTACAAAAACTGTACCTGAATTAACCCAACGCTGCTCTAATATTTTTTTTTAGATTTTCAAGTTTTTTTTCAGTCAATTTGTCTTTAGTTAGGACATCTAGTACCATTTTTGATAAAACATATAGAAAAAATGAGGACACCACACATTTTTTGGTATATGATATTTAATACGCTGGACAGATTAATTAAGATATATACATAAAAAAGTACCAACTAAACAAATAAATTTAAGAAATAAAATTTAAAAAATTCGGCATTTTAATGACAGATTAACCAGGAAGGCAGTTTCTCAAATATTACATTTAACACAATGAAATTTGGTGTATTTCCTGTAACATCCTCTTTAGGTATCTTGTTTACAATGAGATGGTCGATATTATCAAACCACGCCTACGCTAATATTGATCTGGAACATTTAGGTTTAGAGTCAGCTAAATATCCAGGATTAGTCAACAGAGCTAATAATATGTCTTGAACTTATGCATGCCGACTTTAAGACAGCAGTTTATATTATACATACATGCCCTGTTTATACATGTTTATTACTGTATGCGGTGCGACCAAACCAACTAAAGCTTCGCATTCTTAAGAATCCGTTTGTATCCGTTTATAAATCGGATCCGGTCGGCTAATTAATTAAAACATATATTTAAACAATATTGCAAAGTAAAGGCCTGGTTTCTCTGACCAGATCGGCCGCAAATATTTCGGCGGGCCGATCTGGTCAGAGAAACCAGGCCTTTACTTTGCAATATTGTTTAAATATGTTTTCATTAATTATCCGAACGGATCCGATTTATAAACGGATACAAACAGATTCTAAGAATTCGAAGCTTAATTGCTATTTTATAGACCACCGTCGCGTCGTCGCCATGACCTTTTGGAAAGACTTTTCTCTCTTTTTCTACATTTGTGTCTACTGTTACTTGGCTGTTTTTGATCCACTTTACTATCGCTATGCTTGCCTCGTAGCGCAAGGAGTGATACTCTAGAGGAGCTTTCTTAACTTTATCTTCTCTAATTGTTCCTAGGCAGTTTGTGTTATACATCTTTATTCTTTATGCAAAGGGGGATTTTGAAAGTAAAAAGCCTAAACATAGATTTTCAGTCCTACTTGTCCTCAACGTAACACCATCTTTTTTGCCACCAGGACTGCAATATAAACAAAACTCTCAAATATTCTGTTGTGACATAAAGATTTGAAATTGTTTTAAGCTGAATTTTGATATTAGTTATAATCTAAATCTATTTGGTCATTATATACATAAATGCCTGTTTTACTAGCACCCGGAATTCAAAATTATTAGACGTGCTTGGATTTTGAAAAGTACTGTGGCATTTCGTTACATATAACATTTGTAACTGTTGTAACACGTTCACCAGCTTACTCTCCAAAATAGTTTTACTAAAATAATACATCCAATAAAGATTTAAAGGGATCCTTCGTGGAGACTATTTTAGTCATTTCGATATCCTTTTAAATATTAAATTTTCTCATCTATTTCGTTACCTGAAATGTATCCTTAATGCAAAATGTTCTTAATTTTATTTACAGTACTGCAGTTTGTAGCCAGACCAAAGCATTTTAAACGAGGAAATATGAAACTGAAATGCTTAGCCACTATAGCAACAGTGTACACCACCAACAATGAAAAGAGCTACGAAGGTGAAAGACCTCAAAAGGGATTGGTTCTGGAGAGCAGAGGGACAGTAGCACCGCCTGGTTCAAGGGCAGATAGAGTTCATACGTCAGGTGAGCATAAAACATAGCATCTTTTTTATTAATGTAGCATCATTTAACTTATCATCCTCTGACTGTATCCTCATCGGTAAAAAATCCACCAAATAAAAATTGTTATAGAACTCGAAAGGTAGTGTTTTGAATAGTCAGTTGGTTACTAGTTTTATTTGTCATCTGTAAATTAGCCATCATGTTTCAGTATTAGGGCTAACTTATTGTGGTTCATAATACTTTTTAATGTCGGAAATTATAGTGATCGACAATCCTAGATTAAAGAGGCTATGAGGAAATCTTGTTTTTGTCTTAACTCATACATTTAAGAGTTTAAAATCGCCGATGGTAAATATTGTTTTGCCTTCTAGGTCAGAAAGATTACCGTGTATGTGAATAATTCAAGAAAGCGATAATAAAAATTAAACAAAATTAAAAAAGTCTGTTGGGGGCGGCGAACTTTGATCCTGATATCTCTCGGATGCTAAGCGAGCGCTCTACATGTGAGCTACGCTGCCGATGAAAATGTGCACGTCAAAACTGAATATGAGTATATAGACCGGTATAACACATATTCATTTTAAATTTGATTAATGGTTAATCGAATTAATATGTTAGTGACTTACAAAATGAACAAGAAAATCCAATAAGACCCTTGTTAGTGTTAAAACTCGAAATGGCGAATATGTTAAAGTCAACTAGCTCACCCTGTGTTAAGGACATTATCATCAGTAAAGTGGCCTCTAGTACAGTTTTCAGCAAAGATCCTCGTTAAGTGATCAGCTTTTCTATACAAAAATTATTTTTCTCGGAAACAAAATAAAAATCTTAATTTTTGGCATCTATAAATCGATATTTTCCTTCAACAGTCCACTTTCGACATTTTTGAAAAGAGAAGCTTTTAGAAAGTGCTTCTCCTAAAAACTTCCCATCGCTTTTTGTAGACTTCGCCATTTTTTTGGCGCTAGAATGACCCAAAGTGACCCCTTATTCAAAAATACCCACGCCCCAAAAAACACTTGCCATTCTTTCATTCTCGCCAATTTCAATAGGTTTAAGAAAACCGTCAAGAAAAATGTGTCCAGGAAAATTCATTCAAATTAATAAACTTAAATAAATTTCCAAAAAATCTCACATTTTGCATCATAACTTGGAAACTGAAAATCGGATTGTCAAAAGTAGTTTTCCGTTGACGGTCCCCCAAGTACTACCTTTATAGGTAGTACTTGCCAAATCTCAAATCCCCACTCGCAACCGTTTTCGAGTAAAATGCCAAATATCTAAAAAATACCCCAATGAGAGTTAGATAGTCGAACGTAGATAGATTTGAGCGTTGCATTCGTAGACAGCTTTGAGTGTTATATGCGTAGGCAGACAAGTTATATTCATTAGTCAGAAAAAAATTTGCTGAACGCCCCAAAAGAAGCTTTTACTTCAAAAGTAATACAGATAATAAAAGTCAAACTAGAGGCAACACGTATGTCTGCTCTCGCAAATGGTATTATTTATCGGATGGTTTTTAACTAAAAAAAAAATGATAACACAAAATCCAAACTAAAAGGTAGATTTAACCAACCCTTTATAGGATACTGGTCAATATTTCGACCGGTGCGAAACAAAATATAATTTAAAGAGATGCTGATCTAAATTTCAGCCAGCTAATTAAATCCTAACAGTTAGACGCATCATACCGGTCGTTATTTCATCCATATGCCTACTATTTTTAAAAATGAATGAGAAAATAATGAAATATCAACCAGTGTATCTTGCTTCCCAAGGTTTTAGTGATTTTAGCCGTCTATTTAAATAAATTCCCAACTTTTGCAGGTGAGTTAAGCACTATATTGACCATTTTGAATTTTATATAATATTTTAGGTTATGTTAGAACTGGAGAACTAATATTTTCCCTGCGACCAAACGTGTAAACAAAAAAGAACATGTAACAAAAATTTTAATACAAGCTTGATTAGATTTTTCCATTTTGATGGAAATATGTTTAGAAGAGTTGGCAAAACCTGGAGTGAAACCATTTGTTTGACCTTAGTCATGAAATTTCCTTGGAACAAGCCTTTGATCTTTGATTCCGACATTGATGGCGATAAGGACGCTGAAGACGAAAGTTTATTTTGTTCCGCAGCTTCAACCAGCTCTAGCTTATTTAGGCCTAAACGATCTCATAGCCCAATATCTGCTGAAACTTTGTAGAGTGACGATTCAATAGGGGATTCCGATTTTATTCCTATAGCTAAGAAAACGCGTAGTGTACGATTAGATTCATCATGCAGTGATGATGATACAGCTCTCGCCCATTCTTTGCCTTGGAATATTCCATTAGATGAAGCCCAATAGAGTTCCTCTATGGACTAAGAATACGCACAATGTGAGTAAGTTTCAATCAGCTACCTCTGATGGACCTTTCGGCCCGAAAATACCTGTAAATATTAATTTCATTTCAATATTTGCTAGTTTGTTTCATGAAGAGCTCTGCAATATTATTGTCCTTCAGTGTAGCAGGTAAGCAGAACAGAAAAAAACAAAGTTTGATTTGGTACTTGAAGAGCTAAATGCATTTATTTATTCAAAACCTAGTCTACGATTATATCGGTCTTTGGACATACATTTCCATTTAGATAGGATAGCTGATACAATGACCCTAAAAGGATTTCTCAAAATATTACGATACCTACATCCAAATAATAATGAAACAACACCAAATCGGGAAAGCTCAGCATTCGATAAATTGTATAAGGTGTACCCACTGATCTCTTGGCTAGAAAAAATTGCTTTTAACCCCAGCAGATTTATATCAGTTGATGAAAGCGTGCTTATATTCAAAGGTCCTACTAGCCTAAAGCAGTACATGCCACAAAAGCCCATAAAGCGTGGATTTAAAATTTGGGCAATGGCTTGTGCTAATAGAGGTTATTTGATAATTTTTTCTGTTTATAAAGGCTAGAAAACCACCACACAATAGGACTCATCGGAGAAAGAACGGTTTTAGAACCACTAACAGGAAAAAATATTGTATATACATTGATAACTTTTTACAAGTTATCCTCTGGTTATAAAACTTCTGGGTTGCAATTTGTTTGCGTGGGTCACAGTGAGAAGTAACATAAAGAACTTTCTTATCTCAGAAATTCCCTTAGACAAGTGTGTGCAAACTGAGTAATATGATTCGGTTTCCAGCGAGGAGATAAGCGCAAGGAAATGGATAGACCAAGGTTAGAAGGCTGTTCGGATAGCCAATTTGATTCATAAAGTTTCAGAAAAATCAACTGTAAAAAGGGCGAATAAGGATGGACAAAAAACATCTGTCCTATGTCCAACATCCATACAGGACTATAATTATCAAACAGATGGGAGGAGTCCACTTATTTGATCAACTCCTTTCTTTTTATAAAATCTCTTAGAAGTTCCGGAGATGGTGGATAAAGTTGTTTTACTACTTTGTGAATGCTAACATTGTAAACACCTATTTATTATACAACATTACAATTTCCCTTGAAGACGGACATCAAAGACCCCAATCTCACATAAACTTTAGAAGCATACTAGCGAATCAACAATATATTGAAGACTATTCTGCAAGAAGACCAAGAGGTAGTGCATTGGTTAATGCAAAAAATAAACTAAAAAGGTCTAGGAAAGATGTGTAATAATAGAAAACTCAGTTCGACATTCCAATGTAGGAGATCATATGGCATCTAAAAGTACTTCTCGTCGATGTGCTAGGTGCAGTACCGAAAAAGAAACCAAAGCGTTTGAATATAGAATGCACAAAATGTAAGGTAGCATTGCGCCTTGAATGTTTTTCCCTATTTCACAACAAGTAATCTATATTTCAGGTTGTTTTTGTCCATTTTAATTGTTAGTTTTGCATTTTTGTTGTATGTAAACTTATTGGATTTCTTCCAAACATATTTTACAGATGATTTTGTTTAACCAGTGTCCAAGAGTTTTCTTAAGGTTTCCTAATAGACTCTAGTTGAAATATCGACCAACATAAAAAACACACAGAACTAACAGGAAACACTTCTTTCTGAGACCCTCTCAAACTTAAATTCATTCCTGTCTGGTTTAAAACTAGTCTGGGATATTCTGGCCTATAATGGGTTAAAAATAAACTGTAGAGAGCTAAAAGACAAGATGTGAGCAAGTTTTATTCTTAAATATAAAACAGTGGCATTACTAGACAGTTACTTTAGGTGACTTAAGCCATGAGCCTTGAGAAAAAGTGTATTTGAGGATAAATAAAATTTCTGAAAATGATTTCGAGCTGGTCGGAGCTCTGACGCAATACTACAATAATAGACAGCTGCATCTGCTAGGAACCGAGAAGAACAATGCGGTTGGCTAGGAACTGGGAAATGTCAACTCTGTCCTAATAACTAAGCAGAGTGAGAAACGCCGTGCTACCTATCAGCACCGAACATTAATAATAGACTAGAAGGTTCACTCTAAGCCTCGCGCCCAGCATTTCCCTCCTTGTCCCGTCTTGGAACCAGGTAAAATGCTGGTTAAGCGCTCAGGCCTCGTGCCACGTATCACCCTCGTATCTAATCGTTTTGTGGAAGTCTGGCGTCTCGCCTTTGTAAGCGCTACATCAAAAGTGCCGGCTTGAGAGTGGACCTTCTAGTCTCTTGGACTGAGGGATTGGTGAAAATAATTTCTAAAGTTTAGTCGCTGAGCAAGTTATAATAAGTTCCTGTATGTATGTTAGATCATAGGACTTCTTAACCCAACTAAAACTGCTAGGTAGGCTATCCCCAAAATTTTGAAAAATACAATTATTTAGCCTGCTAAGTCATTTAAAAGTTGTTCTAAAAGTGGTTTGTTTATAGTCTGATATGATATCTATATTAGGAACCACCCAGTTCCAAACTTGAACATTTTTCACATTTATTAAAAGCAGTAGAAAACGGCACACAATAATTATTACACATAAAAATAACCAAAATATATGGTGTATTGTACAAAAAACAATCCTTCTACATGTCTAAAATATTAAAATGTAGTTATAGTTATTATTGAAGTGTCTATATTTGGTTAAGCTAGGTATCCTAGTGCTAATTTTATTTGCTTCGAGCTCTCTGAACGCGCAAAATGAAAATTTTAACTATCTGCGATTTTTTTGCAAGTGTCTGTTTAGTCGAATCCAACTACATTACTTTTATCACCTATCTGTGTCAGTTGCAATGGTATGTTTTTGTCCATAAAATTTACTTTTTAACTAGGTGGATCACAATCTGTTTTACATACTTTTAATCCGAAATCGAATCTGTAAATACAAATTACTGAGGCAAAAATAGATTAATGGTTTTTGCTGGTTTGGTGAAAGTTTATTACACACAAGAAGGGATAGGAGGGGGCTGTTTCCTAATGATTCAGGGTAATAAAAGCTTTTTGAGCAATCATTCCATGGGCGTCCGTTCTCTTTTCATATTATGTAAAATTGACTAAAATGACTAGAGAGCAGATAATTATAAGGTTAGACGATAAAATTTATTAGAAGTTCATCTTATGTGTACAAACTTGTTCGCTGATCTATTGTCATTTATTTACCTCACAGCGAAATATTAGTGAAATAGAAGGAAATGTGTTAATAAAAATTAATAGCAGATCCATCAGGTTTCCCTCCTGTCAAACGAATACGTAAATATGCGGTACTGGCGAAAGAAGTCAACATTAATTATACGTAAAGTACACGACGTTAGTAGTATTGATGTTGCTATGGAATCGATGACTGGAATTGGCAATGTAACTCTACACAGTCGCTACAAGTCGTTCGCTTAATTTAATTATAAAAATTACCAACATGGGCAAAGTTGCTGGTATTTTGTAAAAATAACAAAATAAACAACAAATAGGAAGTTGAGAAAATATCTTGCGAGAAATATATTGCACTTAAGAAAAAAATAATTCCTGAATTTAAATGTAAATATATATCATTTAGAACAAACTTGGCTAAATAAACGATAAAAGTAGCAAAAATAAGCTCTGTTGAAAATATTTGAGGCTAATAAGGTGAAAGATGCCCAGGTACAATATGCCAAAGAGTTCAAACTAGTAAATGCAGACAATTTCTGTATTTCAGTAGAGCAGTGGACTACAAGCAAATGTTCTACTGAGGTAAATCATGTGACGGATTAAAATTATATACACCGGGATATTGGTGATTTACGGTGGATAGGTTATTAGACGTATCAGGAGAACTGACCAGCGGATCGTTCTAAAAAACTAGTTAGTTTGATTTAGCCAAATATGCTTTACTTTTCTTTATTTTTTTTCAGCAATTTTAAGTCACCTCGTCTGTCTAGAGATTTTTAAATTGGAAATCAGGTATTATTGTTATTTTCTTATTTTCTATTAGGAAAAATCATAGATATACTTCCTCTTGCAATATATGTGCTATTTTGCAAGAACTTCAGTGGTTCAATTTAAAAAGAAACACTTGTTTTGAACTGAAGACGTACTATTGTATTTTTGCTGTTTTGCCACTCTATAAAAATCAGTTAAATTAATAAAACCTGGTTTGTAGTACTTAAATAACATACATGTTTGGGACACATGATTTTTGAAAACAAGTTCATAAATTTAAAATGACAAGTGCTATTTAATATTAAAGCAAAATACAATATTTTCCATCGCTTGTCTTCCGATATGATTACATTGTAGTTTCTGAATCACCATACCAATCGATACGTTTTTAAAGCATACATTTTTTTATCATCAACCCGAGCCTAATATCGCACTTCGATGCTTACTCATTCTGTTTTCCGTATCCATCGAATACGTTGAAAAATCGTGTTGTGTTTGTGTTTACGAAATAAAATGTCGAAAAGAAGGGAAAATATATTGTCCAGTTCCTCAAGTAAGTGTTAATAATGTCGCCTGTGCACAATTACACAGAATAAAACAATATATTCGGAATTGAAATATATTATATCGAGATGAATATAAGTAATAAGCAACAGTTAACGATACGAGCTATTCGAACTGTTCTCTAGTAATCTAGTCTAATCGTACCTCCTACTAAAGGAATACTATTCAATCACAAAAAGTGTTTACATAACACAATCAAAAGGCTGACTAAGAAAATATATACCGGTCGGCCTGCAATAAATTGTCTATATAGGACTAGGCCGGGGCCTAATATTTACGAACAAATATCTACGTACAATGATACAATGTACAGTTGATAAGTTGTATTGAGGTTTACGTTAGGCTCACTAATTACAACTAGACTTTTTTAAATAATTAGAATAATTAAAAAACCTTGCATATAAGCCGAGGGCTTATTAAATTCACATTCATGCAGGTTTTCGGTAAGGCACAATACGTTGCTCAACCCAGAGAAAAAGAGAATAAGGTACATAGACTAGGGCCTTGTAATATTTGCGTACGAATAGCACTCGATCAAAAAATTCGTCTTGTCGAGGGCATAGAAAAAGAATACGTCCATGCCGAGGGCTTCGCAATACAAAAAATTCTTATTATTATTTTTATTATAAATTATTAATTGATTAAGCTTAGGGTCGAGGACCTAACTATTCGACTTCCCTACAAAGAGTTAGTTAGATTGAGTTAGATAGTGCAAAGGACGAGGGCCTTATAATTTGCACTCAATCGAAAAATTCAGATTGAGTTAGATAGTGCATAGGCCGAGGGCCTTATAATTTGCATACAAATAGTACTAATTCGAAAAATTCTTGCCGAGGGCATAGAAAAAGGATATCTTTAGTCCGAGGGCTCCGCAATACAAAACATTCTTAATATTATTTTTATTATAAATTATTAATTGGTTAAGCCTAGGGTCGAAGACCTAACTATTCGACTTCCCCACAAAGAGTTGGTTAGATGTAGTTAGATAGTGCATAGGCCGAGGGCCTATAATTAGCATACAAATAGCACTCAATCGAAAAATTCTTGCCGAGGGCAGAGAAAAAGAATATCTCTAGTCCGAGGGCTTCGCAATACAAAACATTCTTAATATTATTTTTATTATAAATTATTAATTGATTAAGCTTAGGGTCAAGGACCTAACTATTCGACTTCCCTACAAAGAGTTAGTTAGATTGAGTTAGATAGTGCATAGGCCGAGGGCCTGATAATTTGCACTCAATCGAAAAATTCAGATTGAGTTAGATAGTGCATAGGCCGAGGGCCTTATAATTTGCATACAAATAGCACTCAATCGAAAAATTCTTGCCGAGGGCATAGAAAAAGGATAGGTTTAGGCCGAGAGCTTCGCAATACAAAAAATTCTTAATATTATTTTTATTATAAATTATTAATTGATTGAGCCTAGGGTCGAGGACCTAACTATTCGACTTCTCCACTAAAAGTTGGCTATTGAATTACTAAGAAGTGATCGTTTATTATGCCAACTCCAAACTTACCACCGCCAAATGATAATCAGATACACTTGTGTGTATAATACTTCCCCTGTGTATGCAGCAATAATCAATTCCAATAGGGACAAAAAACAGAATATATTTCTAATATGGTCGTGGACCTATTTAATTAAAATTGCTATCATGGACTGACTCCTTATTGTCTGCAAAATAGCTGTATATTTTACAGGGTGTTAGTTGTTTTGATTAAAATATCACCCGCAGACTATTGTCTGAAAAATAGCTGTATACTTTACAGACTGTTAGCGGTTTTGACTAAAATATCACTCGCAGACTATTGTTTGCAACATAGCTGCATACCTTACAGGTTGTTATGGCAAGACATATTTGGCATTAAGGCCGTGGGCCATATTTTCTGAGGGATAGCCGTGGGCTATTCAGTAAATTTTATCATCACTTGAGCGATTAAAAGGCTCTGAGCCAACAGTATATATTTTAATATGGTCGTGGACCTATTTAATTAAGATTGCAATCATGGACCCCTTATTGTCTGCAAAATAGCTGCATACTTTACAGGGTGTAAATTGTTTTGACTAAATTATCTCCTGAAGACTATATTGTCTGCAAAACAGCTTTATACTTTACAGGGTGTTAGTTATTTGACTAAATATCTCCCGCACATTATTGTGTGCAAATTTAATTATTTGCAAAGGTTCCTACAACACCAATTGGGGCATGGGCCAACAGCTGTAGGAGCCGTTAGCTAACAACACGAACCATTTGTCATGCTTGGCTGATGCACTTTACTGTTTTGCAATGTGCATAATGCTCCTAAATGATTTAGGATTTATTATAGATACAGAAAAAGTCCATTAATGCCATCATAAAAATAACTTACCTAGGATACTTAGGACTTAATTCAGAGGACCGTCTCCTCGACCGTTTCTTTACCACTTAAGAAAATTAATTCACTAAAAGAGGCAATTAAAAAATATGTTAACAAGTCAGGTACTACAATTCGAGATTTTGCAAAAATTATTGGTGTTTTGGTAGCAGCGACTCCTGCCGTTCCTTGGAGTCGTCATCGTATCAAAAGACAAGGGCGCGCAAAATTTAAAGCCTTAAAAGGAAAGTCGTACAATGACAGAATATTATTTTCAAAAGATACAAAGTAAATTATTAGCTGGTGGATAGACAATCTAGAATATACTGTAAATATGAAGCCTAGTACGTTTTCATTAGAATTTTGTTTTTTTTTTCTTATGCTTCTGCGTCTCCTACAGGCTGAGGTGCCTATTGTAACGGCCAAAAATGTCGCGAGTTTTGGGAAGAAGCTGACAAGTCTAAGCATATTAATTACCTTGAAATTAAAGCTACTTGTCATGGCTTGAAATTAAAGTTGCTTGTCATGGCTTACAATTATGTACTAAATCAAATGAAAATATTAGAGTCTTACTTAGGATCGATAATAAGACGGCAATATCCTGCATTAATCGTGGGGGAAGCGTAAAATATCGAAACTTAACCAATATAACCTTTCAAATTTAGGCTGGAGTGAACAAAACGTATAACACTCTTTTCATCTTATATCGCTTCAAAAGAAAAAAGGAAGCCGATAAGGCATCAAGACAAACTTCCGCTGAAACAGAATACGAACTAAACAAGCAGGTATATCAGAAAATAATAAGCGGTTAGATTTATTTGCAACTTATTATAATGCAAAATGCAATAAATTTTTATATCCTGGTTTCTGGATCCAACCTCCACGGCAGTCGATGCATTTACAATTTCTTGGCATGATGAGTATTTTTACGCTTTTCCCTTGTTTTCTATGATATTTAATGCTTTAGATAAAACTATACAGGATGAAGCCACCAGAATATTGGTAGTACCTGCGTGGCTATTACAACCCTGGTATACCCTGTTTCTTAATTTATTAGTTGGGAAACCGTTGACTTTTAAATCCAGTAAAAATTGGTTGCTCTCTATAGAGACTCTCATCTCTTATACAGGAAAATTTTCCTGGTGGCAAGGAAACTGTTTGAGAAGCATTTCTTCAAAAAAGCATTTCCGGTCACGCCATCCCAATAATGTTTGCACCCATCTCAGAAAGAACTTGGAAACAGTACAATGTTGTGATTTTAAAATTGGTTTACTTGTTCTTGTGTTGATAAAACACCGGCTTTTAGTATTTTTACTTTATGTATTTATAATAATGCAACGATATATAAAATATATTTAACAACAACACTGTCAACGTTATCCTATTGTCTAAACTGCTGCTAACTTAATAATAATGACATAGGCGTACCTATAAATATTTTTGTTAAAACAAATTGTTAATTAATATTTAACATACAACGCTTGTTTTAATAAGTAGGTATTATAACTTCTGTAACAGCAAAATTTCGATGTCTTTACTTATATTTTAAACATTTATCTGGACTTTTTAGTTCGCGAAGTAAATAAAGGAGCTTCTTAGGTCTTGATAAGTACCTATAGATCAGCTCTTAACTTTATGTTTCACCGCCTAATAGGGATTAAAATATAATAAAAATATTTTTGAAGGGAAGCTACGTTGAACCTGTATTACTCTATTTATCAACACTTTACCCTTTACAATCTCTATCACCTGATAATAAACTAACAAAGAAAACGGTAACACTTATGGCACTAAGTTCAGCACATCGGATCCAAACATTAAGCAAAATTACGATCTACAATAATAGAGACTCTACAGTCAAAATTGAAGATTTCGGAAAAAATTTAGACCTCAGCTCCCTATAAAAACCAGCCTATTTTCCGTATTGTCAAAAACCAGAATTACCTATTATGTGTCGCAAATTCTATAAAACAGTACATTAAAGTCATCGTGCACATTCGTTCCAATTATACATCCCTATTCTTAACTCTAAAAAACCACATCACCACGCAATAATTCAAACCTTGAGTAGGTGGATCAACTTAATTTTTTTAAAAACAGTGGTATGGTATGAACGTTAACGTCTTTACCGGATATAGGTGTAAGACACGCCAGCACGTGAGCAGCCTTTAAGTTTGACGTAAACATAAATGTCATTAAGAATATAGCAGGGTGGAGTCCTATAATTCTGACACTTTCTTCAGATTCTATACTCGACCTCTAGGTACGCCCAGTGACATATTTGTCAATACAATTTTAAAATTGAGTATATCTTAGCCTTCACAGGTAGCTTTTAAGTATTCCGTTGCCTAAGGTTCAATTTATAATATGTGTTTTGCTCTGATTGCATGTCAATAATATGTTAAATAAAATATATTTATTTAAGTGGTTAAGGAATTTATAGGACTAAATTTTAATTGATTTTTTTTTGTCATACTTAAAAAAAAATTGAATTGAACGACTTTGCTGCCTTAATTTGTGTTTTTTGTGGTATTCTCAGGATTGGAGGTAGAATAATGCAAAATTGCACCATCTAGCATTAAACAGCTACAATGTAATCATATCGGAAGACAAGCGATGGAAAATTGATAGATTAATCGAATACCTACTTACCTGTATGAAGATTAATTGTAATTTTCCGAGCTTGTCTTCCGATATGATTACAACCCTCCCAACCACATGCCCCTTAGGCGAGCAATTTTGCTCTAAAACAGAATGAGTAAGCATCGAAGTGCGATATCAGGCTCGGGTTGATGATAAAAAAAATTATGCTTTAAAAACGTATCGATGGTGATTCAGAAACTACAATGTAATCAATCATATCGGAAGACATGCTCGGAAAATTTCGATTAATCTTCATACAGGTAAGTAGGTATTCGTTTAATCTATCAATTTTGGTTTGTATTAAACTACCTAATTTTATAATTATCATTATATTGATAAAAAAATATAATATCAAAACGAAACTTAGATATGCGTTGTTATTATTATTCCCAATTATATTTAATACAACCTATTTCATGAAAAGTAGCTGCACAAAATTCAAAATAGGTGTAACAAAATAAGATAAATTTCAGTCTTTAATGCAATAAATATTCTCGTTGCGTTATGGGATTATGAAAATCTGTAAATATCTAAACGATATTTGAAGAAAACTGACACAAAATTTTAAATACAATCCATTTTCCTAGCAAATTTTTTCAAGGTGATCGTCATCGACATGGCAAGTTGGCACTTACTGCATAAATAACATTTTGTTTTTATCGTTCTTATCTCTAGGGAAAATGCATATCTTACTCGTTCTTGTAAAATCTGGAGCTTAGTTGCTTCCTCAGGAATTTCCAAAATTTCATTTATGCACATTTTTAGCGTCTACTCAAAGTTGAAATTTCTATTCATACTCAAAATCAAAGGTTCTATCAACTAAAAATTCAGCAAATTAAAAAAAATCGCCGGTTTACTCTTATATTTTAATTTGCCAAGTTATATAACACCGCAAAAGGTACGCCACATTGGTGGAACATTCTATAAAAAATCTCATTGGTCATTGTATTGTGGCTCTTGCAGTTGTAGATGCATGACAAAGTTCGTCAAATGTGTCTTCGCTGGCACCTCCACAATCCAAAAACATTTACGGTTTACCGGACAACTAGTTTTTTAGGGACAAAGAAATCTGGAGTTTTATTTTGATCATGTAATCAATTTATAAATAACGTTTACTTTGACGTTATTTATAAATTGATTACATGATCAAAATAAAACTCCAGATTTCTTTGTCCCTCAAAATATATTATTAAAAATGTCTCGTTTCGGATTAACGAAAATCGTAGTTTTGCGTCTCTCTCTTTTGTTTGCAGTTACATGTACGTTTTTAAATTAAAAAAAGAGAATAAAAATGTATTTTTTAAAACCATGTCCTCATTCGGGAAATATTCCCACGAATTACGCTCCTGCATTAAAATAACCAGATAATTTTGCATTCGAGCGTATTGTCTTAGAAAAACTGCATTTGGTCATATTCATATTTCTCCAAAATATGAAAATGAACTCGTGCAGTTTTTAGACATCACGCTGTCATGCAAAATTATCGGTAATTTTGATGCACTTGTGCAATTACTTCCGAAAATTAAAAATCATATGCACCGTATAAGCTATCGTTTTCAACTAGTTTGCCGCCACTGAATGGCTGCTAAGGTAGACTTTTTTTTATGGCAGTGGCACACACACTAAAGGGATATCCTATAGCCCTTGACGAGTGGTGTTTATGCGAAGATGTTGATTGACACGGTTCTGCCGTGAAAATATATCTAAAACAGGAAAATCTCGGCCACATGTCTGCGGTGTTCCAGACTATCCAGATCCCGGGTCAAATCCGGGTCGCCGACGAGACGCACAGCTCTCTTCTTTTTTTTATGGCAGTGGCACACACACTAAAGACAGATCCAATGGCGCTCGACGAGCGGTGTGTGGGCGAAGATATTGGTTGACACGATTCGTGAATAGTTGTAGGTTGTAATTAAGGGGGAAACAAATGTCCTGGGAGTGAGTTCCACAGTGATGCAGTGCGCCAGACAAAGGAGTTCTTGTAAAGCAATGTTCTAGGTCTTTCCAGTTGTACGACGAACTGGTGTGCTCTTGCCATCTGTCGTGTCTGCCTGGGGCGGGATGAGGCGGGCCAAATCCTGGAAACATCTGCCGTAAAAGTATCTGTAAAACAGGGACATTTCGGCCACATGCCTGCGGTGTTCAGACTATTCAGATTCCGGGTCAACTCCGGGTTGCCGAAAAGGCGCACAGCTCTCTTCTAAATGGAATTCAGCAGCTTTAGGGTGTGCTTTGGTGCGGCATCCCAGAAGTGTGAGCAATATTCCATTTCAAGCACGGTCTTACTTGCGCTTTGTAGAGCAAGAGCAACTGCTGCGGTGTATACACCGTTTTATTGCGAAATAGCGCACCTTCTGGGAGGCTGAGTTAGCGATGGTAGCAACGTGGTCATACCAGGACAAATTGCTGTTTACCGAGACACCCAGCAGTCTGATTGACGAGGATGAAGGAATGGTCTCTCTCTTGGTAAATTTGGCAGCTTGGGTCTTTGCTGCATTGAACTGGATCAAATTTCTGTAGACCCAAGTTTGAACTTTCTCCAGGTCTCGATTAATCTGTAATCTGCTCCTGTCTGCGGTGATAAGTCTCAGTCGCTGGTAAAGCTTTTTCCGTTGTAAATTGGGAGACAAGGGTACTGTCATCTGCAAAACTGTAAACAGGATTGTTCTTTTCGGTCAGCAGGTCATTAATATAGATGAGGAACAGAGTTGGTGAAAGTATTGCGCCTTGAGGCACGCCCGCGTTAATGGTGGATGTGTCTGAGATGTGTCCATCAACTGCAACGTGCAGAGATCCGTTCTTAAGGAAACTGGCAAGCCAGCTGCAGAGAGAGCCTGGCAGTCCGAAGTATGGCAGTTTGTTGAGCCGTCCATCATGCCAAACTCTGTCGAATGCCTTCGAAACATCCAACGCATTCGCTCGAGACTCTCCGTAGTTCTCAATTGACCTATATACTCCATATATGAGTGATATAGGCCAATATATCTCCTGTCGATCTCTCTTTGCGAAAGCTGTATTGATTATTGCGGATTATTCTATTGTTCTCGAGGTACTTGAGTAGTTGCTGATTGACTACACGTTCCATGAATATGGAGATTATTTGAAGCAAAGCAATTGGGCGATAGTTTAAGGGCGTGGTTTTCTTGCTTTTATTGGAACAGGTTGGACTCGAGCGACTTTCCAAGAAGATGGGTAAATCCCTTGTCCATAAAACAGAGAAAAAAGCCTGGAAAATAACGGGTGTTTAACACGATGGCAGGTATTCCGTCCGGTCCTGATGCCTTTTGCGAATCTAGTTCTTGAAGGACTATCACGGTGATGAAACTTGACTTCTGCCATAGTAGTGTTGATGTTCGATATGGTGGGGAGAGCCTTGCCATGGGGGACGTCTAAGGTAGAGTGCGATGAAAACATTTTGGCGAGCATGTTTGTTTTTTCCTTGGCTGAAGTCGCCGTAATGCTACGTTCGTCAGTCAAAGGTGGGAGAGACGTTTTTGTAAAGTTATTACTTACTGTCTTTGCTACCGACCAGAAATTCATGGAGCCACTGGGGCATTGCAAAAGTTTAATCCTGGTCCTTTGATTGTGTTTGTCCTTAGTTTCGTCGATCACACGTTTGCATTCGTTTCTCGCTTCGACATAATAGTTGCGATTTTCAAAAGTCTGATTTTGCTGCTAGTACTTGTAGGTTTGCTGTTTCCTACCTACAGCTCTTTCGCAGCTTCTGTCGAACCAGAGCTTTCCTTTTGACGGTAACTTGATGGAATTTGGGATGTATGCTTCCATTCCTGAGGAGATTACTTGCGTAATATCTTCGCAGCAGACTGCGTCGTTAGTGCCAAAGCAGACGTGGAGCCAAGGAAAATCTAGGTAGAACTCCCTTAGATCGTCCCAGTTTGCGGAATTGTAATGCCAAATTTTGCGAGGCGATGGTGGATCCTTCTGCAGAAGTGGCATTTCACAAATCGTTGTAATAAGTTTGTGATCGGAAGTACCTTAAGGCGGACCAACTGTAATTGTGTACTGGTCAGGGTTGGTAGTTAGAAAAAATCCAGGAGGGCGGCGAATTCGCCCCTCTTTGAGATTCGAGTTGGTTCGTCTACAAGTTGAGTAAGCCCGCAGCTGATGGCAAATTCTTTAGCTTCTCTACCTTCGTTATCGGTCTTATTGTGATGTTTGAGCGATTTGGTGTTGTGGGCATTGAAGTCTCCCAGAACGATTATCTCTGAATTGGGGTGATCGACCTATATTGAGTCAAAAGTGGTAGCTAGTGTTGTAAAAAGCTTTGGTAGGCTCTATCGCTCGGAGGGCGATAGAGACAACATATAAATTTGGTTACTCCCTTGGCAGTGAACTTGAGCCACATGACGTCAAGGTTGTTCCGTTCGAGTGTTTCCTCGCGGTGACATGAAAAGTCGCTTCGGACAAAAAAACATATTCCGAACTTATGTCTAAATCGGGTGTGTAAGTCGTAACCAGGACAGGGGTAGTTTACTGTTGCTATTGTAGAACCTACTTGTGTTTCTGTAACAACTAGTATGTGTGGTCTATTTGCCTGTAGAAGTTGGTGTACCGAATTTATGTTTGTATTTAGGCCTCTTATGTTGCAGAAATCTATTCTAAATTGGTTCGGTATCTTTGCTGTCTGTGAAATGCAGAATGGAGGGCTCCCAGGGCCACCCAGCGCCCGGAGATCCAAATGGCCGGGGTTTATTTACGGAATATTTTGATCCTGGAAGCACCATCATGTCCATATATTCCTATTGTGGAACCCGGAACCATCAGCGCGAAAGCGGAACGTGATTTGGGAAAACCACTTAGCGCTTCCCAGTTCTGGTGGGGTGGTTTTTCACCGGACGATGCGAGTAGGCCTATGCATCTACCACCTAGGGCCGCTTCCACTGGAAGCATCGGCCGCAGACTCATTCTTCGGCGGTCCTTAGTCTGACAGGAGTAAAAATGGGGTTTGTTGGGTCACTCCCCAGTGATCAGCTCCAGACTTTGTACTTTGGTGTTCCCCAGCCTGAAGGAGGACGATTAGATTTGATGGGCCACATCCCGTAGCAACTCGGAATGGCGGGGGCGTCACTCCCCGTAATCAAACTGCTCT
>MU181998.1:319093-340268 GCA_016904865.1 Pissodes strobi | reverse complement strand
TGGTTTACGAGATAATGAATTTGTTCCATATTTTAGCCCATCACTGTAGATATAGTTATACAGGGTTAGTAAAAAGAACCGGAACGCTTAAATATCTTCAAAATCATTAAAGCTATATATACAAAATTCGGTACCTGGGGGTTTCCGGGCGTGCGGAATTGACCCATGATATCGGCACTGTTGCCAGGTTTCTCAGTTTTGTGCTACACGGAGTCATTTTGTTATCTTAAATGGAACGCCCCACTTATTTTTTTTGCAATAAATTGGGCGTATGAAATTTAGTAAGATCCCAATTTTTCAAAATTTTATCTTTTCTAATTGCTGAGATGTGACAACAACGCATTATTAGTAAAAAGTACCGGAACGCTTAAATATCTTCAAAATCGCTCAAGCTGCATTTGCAAAATTCGGTACCTGAGGGATTCCGGGCTTGCAGAATTGAACCATGATATCGGCACTGTTGCCAGATTTCCCAGTTTTGGGCTACACGGAGTCAATTTGTTATCTTAAATGGGGCGCCCCATTTGTTTTTATTGCAATAAATTGGGCGTATCAAATTTAGTAAAGCACCAAATTTTCAAAATTGTATCTCTTTTAATTGCTGAGATGTGACAACAACGCATTTTTAGTAAAAAGTACGGGAACGCTTAAATATCTTCAAAATCGCTTAAGCTGCATTTACAAAATTCGGTACCAGGGGATTTCCGGGCATGCTGAATTGAACCATGATGTTGACACCGTTGCCAGGTTTCCCAGTTTTGCGGTACACGTAGTCAAAAATGTGATGTTGTCATATCTCAGCACATAATAGATAAAATTTTCAAAATTTGGAATCCTACTAAATTGGGCGCACCCAATTTGTTGCAATAGAAACAAAAGGGGCGTTCCATTTAAAATAACAAAATGACTACGTGTACCGCAAAACTGGGAAACCTGGCAACAGTGTCAATATCATGGTTCAATTCCGCATGCCCGGAAACCCCCCGGTGCCGAATTTTGTAAATGCAGCTTCAGCGATTTTGAAGATATTTAGGCGTTCCCGTACTTTTTACTAAAAATGTGTTGTCACGTCTCAGCAATTAAAAGAGATACAATTTTGAAAATTTGGTGTTTTACTAAATTTGATACGCCCAATTTATTGCAATAAAAACAAATGGGGTGTTCCATTTAGGATAGATAGATAGATAGATAGATACTTTATTGACTACTGTTCTGTACAAACATACAATTGTAGCAAGTCAGGTAAATGAGTCACATGTAAGTGGCCCTAGATGTAAAAACTTAAATATATATAAAGCAGACATTTATACAAAAATTACAAACAAATTACGACTAAAACTATGTACATAAAATAACATTATCACTTCAAATATTCATTAATATTACTTTTAAAAAAATCCTCAACAGAATAGGGAGCTAAATTGGTTAGAAACATTTTTATTGTTCGTTTAAATACATTAAGATTTAATTCTTTTATATATTCAGGCAAAAAGTTATATAAATTCAGATTAGGTGAGTTATCGGAGGATTTATGCAGTCTTAATTTAGGTAATCTAAGTAAATTAGCGGATCTGGTGCCATATTCATGAAAATCTGAATTCGGTTGAAACTCCGATTTATGTTGATGAATTTCCAACAACTGGCACAAAATATAAATTCCAGGTAAAGTTAAAATTTTTAGATTAATAAAATGGGGCTTGCAGTGGTCGTACACGCTCACCCCGGCTAATAGACGGACAGCTTTCTTCTGCAATATAAAGATTTGATTAGACCTGGTAGAATTTCCCCAGAGGTGTACACCATAAGGTATATTTGAGTAGAAAAGTGAGTAATACACCGCCAGTATTGCTTCTTTACTAATAATTGGTTTGAGTCTTCGCATTACAAAAAGAGTAGAGGACAGTTTAGCTGCGAGGAAATCTATATGTGGACCCCAACCCAGACGATCATCGAGAGTAAGGCCTAAAAAATTTAATTTGTTGTTTTGCTGCCCAGTTTGATTTTTAGCTGATATAAATAATTGCTGGGTTTTTGACATATTCATTTTTAACTGGTTTTGGGTAAACCAAGTGTTTGCTTTTGACAACAGGTTTTCAGCATTAATTTTTAGTTTTTCAAGGTTTTTACTGCTGCAGATTAGGGAAGCATCATCAGCGTAGCATATGCATTTGCTCGGCGATAAATAGGTAAATAAATCATTTATATACACGACAAATAGTAAAGGGCCAAGGACAGAACCTTGAGGCACCCCATGTTTAACCTCTCTTAGATTAGAAGTGTTATTATTTATAGAAACACATTGTTTTCTAGAAGTTAGGTAAGATTTAATTAGTTGAAAAGGCAATCCTCGAATTCCATACCGAAACAGTTTTTCCACTAGTAAGCTATGAGATACGCAGTCGAAGGCCTTACTGAGATCGCACTGTGTGAGACACACATACTCTCCCTTATCTATTCCATCGACTGCGCATCCCACGGCCATAGAAGCTGCCTGCATGGTAGAACGGCCCTCTCTGTATGCAAATTGGCAAGTGTGCAAGAGATTTTTTGTCTCAAAGTACTTCTTTAAGTTTCTAGCCAAAACAATTTCAAAAATATTCCAGATAGTTTTAGGTCTGTTTACAGAATTATTAATTAAATGGTCATAAGCCTCTTTTTTTGCTTTAGTTATGTGTTTTTGATAATTTTTTCTTAGTGCCCTGTAGAGGTCATCATACAAAGGGTTGTCAGAAGCATCCTTTAGTATCTTAACGGTTGATATTTTTTCCCTTTCTGTTCTCAGTTCTTCGGTGTACCAATTTACAATTGGTTGATTTGACTCGATTTGCCTTAACGGAAAATATGCATGAATTAAAGATTGAATTCCCCTAACCAAAAATTCAGAGGCCTCATTAATATTTAAGGTACTATAAAATGGGAACCAATCAAAGTTGTCCAGGTGCATTTTTATATCGTTTATAGCACTGCAAGTAACTTTTCTGACATAATTTACAGTTTCCTTAGTTAACATTTTATTTTTTAGAATAAGGAATTGCCCATAGTGATCAGATAAAAGTGGATCTATTACACCACTAGTACAATCATTTTGATTAAAATTAGTTATAATGTTGTCTATGCATGTAGAAGAGCTGGCCGTCACTCTTGTAGGAACATCTATCAGTACCGACATTCCATAACTTTCGAAAATTAAAATTAGATCAGTAAGATTTTTGGAAGTATTTAAGAAATTTATATTTAGATCACCAGTTAAAATAATTTTTGAATATTTATCGTAAAAATTTTCAATTAATTGCTCAATAGCTTGCAAAAAAGTATCAAAGTGACCACTGCAAGGCCTGTAAATAGCTATAATTAATACTTTACCCTGAAGCAGCTCTATGGCACCAAACTCAACTTCCATTTCTAATGAATATTTGCTTACGTCAATACATCTACACTGCACAAATGGCTTTACAAAAATACAAACACCACCATGTAAACGGTTTTGTCGACAGAACGAACTTACTAATTTATAGTTGCCTATATTAATTGCACTTAAGTTGTCATTTGTACACCAGTGTTCACTAATGCACACTACATTATAATTAAATTCTTCTAAAAAAACTAAAAGTTCATCAGATTTGTTTGAAAGTCCCTGTATGTTAATATGGAACAGCTTTAGTTCTTTTTCATTATCGTCACTTTTAGTTGTTTTTATTTTGAGGCAATCTGGTCGCTTGAGTCCCTTTTTCTGAGATGAAAAAACTTATTTATCTTTGTGCCCGCTGCCCATATGCTGGAATCCATTACTTTTTTAGCATTACATTCATATACTCCTTCTTTAAAGGAGGAATACTCGTGAGAATATTTTGATTCTAATTTAGAACATATAACTTCAGGAAACTGGAGTTTTAAGTAGTCAGTAACATCGTTTTCTTTATATGATGGATGCAAACGAAAGACATGAAAATATTCAAATTTAGGTACTCCTTGTAATGTTGTGTTAGATCCGGTTCCCATAACGGTATTACTTTTCCGTCTTTGTCTGGATTTATATCCCCCTGCTAACCTCCAACCTTCTGCCGTATTATTTTCATTCATTGGATCAGCAGTTAAGTTATTAAGAGTTTGCTGGGTTTTAACTTCAAGTATCGCTCTTGAAACCGCTTGCTCGGTAATTGCATTGCTTCTTAGTTCGGGTCTCAGTGTAGCACGATAAGGTACATTTGCTCCTTTATTGATAAAACGGTCGGATTGGTGTTCAGCTGACCGCTTATTAATATGATGTTGTGGTGGGGAAGATAAGTGTCGCTGCACCGCTACATCGGCGGCTGGAGCCCGTTTACCGGAGCCCGAGGCAGTACTAGAGGAGTCCCCACTGCTAGAGCCTTGACATGCGTCGCTAATGGTCAAATGCGTTGTTTGTTGTGATTCTGTATCGTGCTGTCTAACCTCAATTTCTGATTTTTCTTTAAGCAGTTGTATTATAAAATTAAGATTTTTAATTGATTTTTGTAATTCATCTACAAGTTTTTTGTTAGATGAAGCCTCCAGTTTTACGAGTTTTAGGTCGGCTTGAGAAAGTATACAGGCAGTATGGTTACATACCCCGTCTTGCTTTTGTTCTGACTGGGATTCGTAAAACATTTCTTGTTCATTTCCCTCCAGAAACTTAAGTGTGGACTCACTAAGCACAGGTACACTATCCGGTAACTTTTTATGTACAATATAGTAAATAAGATCATTTTTATTTAATTTTTTTAATTCATTTGAAATCTGAACGACATTACTCTCCGCCATGTTGTTTTGGCATATTGCTTCTGCCTAACAAAATGACTCCGTGTAGCGCAAAACTGGGAAATCTGGTAACAGTGCCGATATCATGCTTCAATTCTGAATGCCCGGAAACCCCCAGGTACCGAATTTTGTAAATGCAGCTTAAGCGATTTTGAAGATGTTTAAGCGTTCCGGTACTTTTTACTTTTACTAAAAATGCTTTGTTGTCACATCTCAGCAATTAGAAGAGATAAAATTTTAAAATTTTGGGGCCTTACTAAATTTGATACGCCCATTTTATTGCAATAAAAATAAGTGGGGCGTTCCATTTAAGATAACAAAATGACTCCGTGTAGCGCAAAACTGGGAAATTTGGCAACAGTGCCGATATCATGGTGCAATTCTGCATGCCCGGAAACTCCCAGGTACCGAATTTTGTAGGTGCAGCTTGAGCGATTTTGAAGATATTTAAGCGTTCCGGTACTTTTTACTAAAAATGCGTTGTTGTCACATCTCAGCAATTAGAAGAGATAAAGTTCATGGTTCAATTCCGCACGCCCGGAAACCCCCAGGTACTGAATTTTGTAAATGTAGCTTCAACGATTTTGAAGATATTTAAGCGTTCCGGTTCTTTTTACTAACCCTGTATATACGGACAAAAACATGCGGTATTGCCACGCCGCGCGCCGCGGCGTTTTATCGCAAGCTTTCATCGTTGCAGGATCTTACCAGATATTTCAAGTGGGCCGACCCTCCTGCTGGTCTAACTCTCCTGACTTTACCCTAACTGAGGTATTATAAAAATAAAACTAACCCATAAATTACATTGTTTAATGATGAATTTGCCCCGTAGCCTGCTATATGATACATAGAAATGAAAACATTGATATTAACTCTTTTACAATAAAAAGGTTTGTGAATAATTTTATTTTTGTTTCAGGGTCAATGGCGACCTCATCGACTGTAACTTCATCGATAACGAAAATCATAATCATCTTCTGGCTGTTTTTAAAACGATTTGTTTAAATAAGAACATGTCTATTGTGTAAGTGGTACGATAAAATATGTGAGATATTATAAGAAAAAGCCAAAGACTTTTACGTGTATCTATTTTACAGTATAATTAGAATGATAGTTAAGATAATTTAGACTAAAGTCTAACTGTACATTCCTTGCTCACGCCTGTATATTATTTACAGCAAAAGGCTTACATAAGTAGTCAAATATGGCCCTACAAAATATCATCAGTTTTATAAGGTATATTTATAATAAACGTATGGACTCATCTGAAATTGAACAGAAATTGGGCCGTTGGCGTTGTTTCCTTGTAATAAGCAGGAAGATATCTATGGTATTCATATTGAAATTTATTTATCAATCGAAGTAAATAATTTATTTTGGTAAGGATTTTGATGAAAGACATGTATATTCATGAGCGCTATGAGCTCATCGTTGAGAAAATTATTCCCGATTTTTTGCATACTCTTGCAAAAAAACTTTCGTATGTACAATTTTTAACTTGCTTGAATATTTTCTCAATTCCTTCATCACAAAAATTGTACTTATCTCAAATTTTGGAAAAAAATTTGGCAGATATTTATTTTTTACACTTCCAACACTTATCTGAAAATATTCTCAGCGCTCTCGGAGCGTTTATCGCAAGTCGCCGATATTTTAAAGAAAATCTGATATACATGTTAAAATATATCCCCAAAAGCCTGTGGCCAAAAAATGCAAAATCCAGTACCTAGAAATATCGAATTGTTCTTAATTAGCGTTGAATAAATAGTGCACCAAGGAAATTGTTAATCGAAATCTAATGATTTATATTTTATTTACCAAAAAAGATATTAAGATGCGGTCTTCGGCGTTCGTTTGTTTAGCCCGCAATATGACTAGATATACAGACGAGAAGTAACATATGGATAATTCCATCAAATAGCCACCAACGAGTGTCCCTCACATAATTTTTTTTCAACCGTGACTAGGCAAGGACCGAAAAAATCTATAAAACTATATTGAGTAAAATTATACATTTGCGGTACAGGATGAAGTTCGGAGTTTTCAGTGGAATTCATCCTCTGCTACGTTACACCTATTTGCTCTATATTTTCGGAATAATTCAGGCATCCTGCAATGTCACTCTTTTTGTTTATTAAGTGATACCAGAACACATAGTACCTTAGGATTTGCTATATTTCAAAAACATTTTGTCGCCTTCACTAAAAAAAGGATCCCTTGTTGTTGAAGTTTATATATATGACAGATGAGTGTGGTGGTCAGTAGAAAAATAAGAACGATTTTCTAAACTTGTATAACCATAAATAAAATTTTGATATTGATGCTGAATGGCATTTCTATGCCACATCACATGGCAAGAGTGTGTGTTATGGGATTGGCGGAACTGTCAAACGCTTGGTTAGAAAAGCAAGTTTACAACGAGAATATATTAATCACATTTTATATATCAATGATATGTGTAAATGTTTGCTATTTGTTTTACTCATTTCTTTTACATTACATTAAAATTTTAGAATGTTTTCTTAATTTTTTTAGATCAATTAAATTAGTTTATGTTTTGTTGTGTTATGTATTGTTTATATTTAAAATATTTTTACATTACAAAATTTGTGATAAGTGTGTCTTTTAATTATTTAATTAAAATTTTGTTTTTTTTTAATGAGTGGGACATCAATAAAGCGATAATGAATCGCAAACTACTGCCATGGTCTCAAATTTGCTAACATCTTTTAACCTTTCCATGCATGTTCACAGTTTCACCAGGGTCTCTGACCACTCATCCACTACAATCGATTATATATGCTCAAACTTGAATGAGGATCTGGACTGTCAATCTTTGTATGCTGCACTGTCTGATCATAATGCTGTGTATGCCAGCTTTTCTATCGGAAATTTATCAAAGTATAAAAGGTCCAGTAGGGTGAGAGCGCGAATATTTGGTAGGAAAAATTATGACCGTTTTCGACAGGAGTGTAATCTCTTTAATTGGGATTCAATGCAGACTGAGTCTGACAGTCTTACTGATTTTCACACTGCATTGTGTGGTATTATAAATTCTTCTTTTCCAGTTCGTATTGTTAAAGTGAAGGATCAACCTAAGCCGTGGTTAACCAGGGGGCTGCAAATTTGAGGTGCCTTAATACATTAACGAAGTTCTATACCAATAATATATTTTCACAAAATTACTTTTCTAATTACAGGAAAACTTATAGGATGCTAATACGCAAGGCTAAAGAATTGTATTACTCGCATAGACTCAAAAGATCGTCAAATCAGGGCAGGATGTCGTGGAAAATCATAAATGAGCTTACAGGTATAACTATAGTCTGTCTAGAAAGTATCCGGAAAAAAGAAAATACAAATAAAGTTTTTCGGTTTAAATCTTTATTATCTGAATTATAAAAATACAACAAATAATTCATCTTATTTACATATACAACCTCCATTTATCTCTAAACGGTTCACTATATGTCCAGATACACCCGAAACTAGGTGACCGTCATAATGTTCGGTGATGGTGGTACAGGTGTAAAACTGACCGAATCAAATCTGTATTATTTTGTGGCATTCGTCCCACTTCAATGATTGTTAGTCCCCATAATGTGTTTTCAATGAGACTCAGATCGCCGGGTGAAGCTGCTGCTATGAATTTGTTGCCAATTAGTGTTCTTGCATTCAACCTTAAATATAGACAGTATAGCATCGTGCATTATACTGCTGAATATACCACCCCTCTGGAAACATAAACCATTTCCTTCTAGAAAACCTTCTATAATGGCACAATACTTTGCACTGTTACCGGTACCATCAACTATACAGAGAGGTGTAGTACCACGCTGTGATATTACTCCCTAAACCATATTTCACTGGGAAATTTAGGAATTTGGACTGTAACATGTTCTCTTAATAAGATTTTTAGGTTGGACCATGCTGGAAACAACTTTCGTCAGATATGCTGAAATATTCTTCTTGAAAACGTTCACAAAATCAGTATAATTGCAGCGATTTTTTTGGATTCCTTGATATGTAGCATGCTAAATTTTCGAAACCTTAGGAGCGGATTTTGTAGTCCCAAGGCCGCTGCAGAGTTTTAAATTTTTCCGCAAATCATTCCCGGTCTATGCCTCATATCTGTGCCGTTTTTTATCATCGTTATTGTCTCATATACTGTGCTTTTTTCGAATCCACTAAATTACACTAATTTTATAACGTTCGAACACTTTCTATACCAAAAAATCTACCTCTCTTCTTTTTTCTACTTTCGACATTATTTCACAAATCTTAAGTATGCTTACAATCAACAATGTTTGACAGATAGTGTTGCCATGCTATTTTGACCGTAGCCTACTATCCGGAGAACGTACTTAATGCATTACTTTTGTCTTGGAATGTTACGAAAAAGAAATATATTAAAATTAGGAAAAATATGAAATTCCGGATACTTTCTAGACGGACTATAATTTTCATCAGAAGGGTATCTCACTTGATCCCAATACATTGAACGAATTTTACTACTCCGTGGCTTCTACTGTGACTTGCAATATATCATGTGACATGGATCCTATCAGCTACTTGTCACAGGTCCTCGGTGCTAATAGATTTCGCTTTCGTCCAATTCGTCACAATGACGTAAAATGCACCATAAACGAGATGAACAATAAAAATGCCTCAGGCTCTGATGGCATATCACTTAAAATTCTTGCTGAGCTCCCAGATGAAGCTTTTCTTGCCTTGGCATATGCGATAAATGATACCTTTTTCAATGGAGTTTTCCCTTCATCCTTGAAGGTTGCTACTGTAATCCCTATACATAAGGGGGGAGACCTCGATAGTCCTGCAAACTTTCGTCCATATCTTTGCTTTCTACTCCTTCTGATAGAGACTATTTTAAGAGACCAAGTTGTTGACTTTCTTGAAAGAAACAATATCATAAATAAAAACCAATTTGGATTTCGAAGGGGCAAGAGTACGGCGGATGCAAATTTCAACTTTATGTAATCTGTACTTCATGCAATAAACCAACATAGGTCTTCGGCTGCAGTGCTTTGCGATCTTTCGAAGGCCTTTGATTGCGTCAGCCATGATGTTCTGTTAAAAAAGTTAAGCATCTACGGCTTCCAGTGTATCGAACTGAAATTCTTTGACTCTTACCTGAGTTCTAGATTCCAGGTAGTGACTGTGGACGGGAGGGTATCTCAGAGGAGACATATTTCCAGTGGCGTTCCTCAGGGATCTGTTTTGGGACCCTTTATTACCGGCTTGTTTACAGTCTTTGCCCACGACAGCACAGTCACTTAGAGTCATGAGGACCCTATGGTGCTACACGGATCTAAAGAAATTAAAAAACGGGTGCCATTCTAATTTGCTGTCCTTGAATGTTTCCAAGACACATATGATAACTTTTAGAACTCTCAATCTGCCCGCTGTCTCACTTTTGCAACATACATTGGGCACTTAATCTCGACTACAGCCTAAAGTTTGCCAAACATGTTCTGGCTTTGGTTGATTCCCACCTGCGCTACTGTATTCCATTCTGGGGCTGCTGTAGTAATCTATTATTTCAGTCAGCCTTCGTCGTGCAGAAAAGAGCTGTTGGTTTCCTGTGTGGTGTACATCCTATGCCGACCTTTGGTTATATCAAATAAAATTCTAACCTTGCCTAGTCTATTCATTTTCGAAACAGTATGCTTTATCTACAAACAACTCTCACATTTCCCAAAGGGAAATGGTCACTGTGATACCCGGCAGTCTAATGACTTGAGATTGCCCATCCCACGTCTTACTCTTGTTCAGATCTGCAGGGGCTTAAAATGTATAATCATATACCTATTGATATACGCGATAACTCGAATCTAAAAAGATTCAGAGCCCGATGTATGGTTGTTTTTCTTGAATTGGCGTTCTATTCTATTGCGTCTTACTTTGACCATAAATTTTGACAAGAGGCCTGTGTTGTAGCTTCTGTCTGTGTCTTTATTGAGGCCATTGTGTGCGTTTTGTAGCATTGAGGTCATTGTAGATGTTTTATGGCTTAGACCTGCTTTATTGTTTCAAATTTTAGCATTAGCAAATTTTATTTTGAGATAAATTACCATACCTATCTAGATGAAAGTTTGTAGCATTCATTTCATTGTATTGTTTTATAGCTTAGAGCTGCTTTATTGTTTCATATTTTAGTATTAGCAAATTTTATTTTGAGATAAATTACCATACCTATCTAGATGTAAGTTCTACCAGCTTTGTCAATAAGGACTTTCATTTCGTATGTAGTTCTTGGACAATAAAGCATGTTTTCAACTCAATTCAATTCAATTAAAACCAAATTTAAGCTTTAATGCCGCCTTTTTTCAAAATTGTGTTACGATTTTCCGAAATATACGGTTTCTACATACGTTTAGTCATAGGGGGACATAGGCGTCCACAGGACAGCTAAAAGCAAAATACACAATAATTTCATTTGAGATTATTGTAAACCAATAAATGCCTGTGGTAATTACCCAACGTTGTTTCAAAACGACTCACTCAAACATAGCCTTCTTGTCTCCTGAAATAGCAAAAAATAGAATTTTGAAAAACATGAATTTCAAAATTAAATTTTAAAATTAAACCGATATCATTTTAAAATGTTTTATATATAGGTCTTTGTTAACAAACTACAAAAAAAATGCTCTAAGTTAATATGAATGTATAAAGTTACGTTATTTACAGAAAATTTGGTTTAAAAAAAAATTACAAAGATCGTTGTTAACAATTAGCACTTTGTTAAATATCGATCACTTAATTAGGAGAATTAATTTTTTTTTAAAAGTTAGGTCTACATGGTACGTTTCGCATGATCATCAAAAAATAGGTGGAGGGGGGGAGGGGGCGAGAAAAAAAAAGTTTTATAGACTTCTTAGGTCCTTGTCTAGTCACAGTTAAAAAACTAACTATTAGGGTATGAGCGGCACTCGCTGGTGGCTAATTAATGGAGCTACCGGTATGTAGGACGCGCATTGAGACTATTGAATTTGTATACATGTTTCTTTTTTCCAAATTTAATTATTATCTTTGACAAAATAAAAATTAATCAATTTTGAGCGTTTTTCGATATTTTCGTTTCTTTTCAATATACAGGTATTTTTGAATAAAATGTCGAAATTTTTATGTGAGGTATAATAAAAAGCAAAGTAATCCCAAACTAACTTATTTGAATGATGAGCTTGCTCCGTAACCTGCTATATTAAATACAGAAGAAAAGATATTGTCATTAACTGTTTTACATGGTACACTGAACGTTGTTAAAATATCAATTTTCTTCCTGCCATCCGGGGAAATCTTCATTATATATTGAAGTCATATCCCTTTGCGCAAACCAATTTCTGTTTAGCTAACTACTGTATAGTTCACGGTAAAGTTGAGTCTATACGGACTATCGGTTATTTAATTTATCGGTGCAGCAGTTTCAAAGGGCACTAAATCATATCCAATCTCACCGGTTGAATTAAACTTTGGGGGTAATAATTATTAACACTTAAATTGTTAATATTGCTTTAATTTAATCATAATTTTAAGGGACTTAAAAAAATACATTATGGGATCTGTAAATTAACATTGGATTCACGCATTTGGCTTAGAATACGCAATAGAACTAGAACTAGAACTACTAGAAAGTCATAAAGCGAAGGCGGATTTTTTAATTAATACAATATCGAAATAATTCTGATTTTTTCTAAATTCTCTTTTGCAGAAAATTCAACTGACATAATGTACTCGCTTGTATTCATTGTTTTCCAGTTAATAATTTCCTCTTCTTTAATTATTGTACCTTTATAGTTATTTATGTACCAAGGGTATTAAGTAGATGTTTATGCCCTGGGGGCGACAATGTTACAAACCCGAGGGCCTCTGGCCAGAGGGTTTATAAGTCGCCCGAGGGCGTACACATCTATTAATACCCGTGGTGCATACACACTTTTATGTCATACTAGTTCGTTATTGCATTCCCAATATGTAAATATTTTAAAAATTACGAATTCAATTCAATTATTTGAGTCCATAAATTGTACTTTATGCCCGCACGGGCCATAAAGTGGACTTTATGCCCGCACGGGCATAAAGTAATCCATTATGTAAATGGTATCTAAGGTATTAAAACACAATAATGTACTGGCATGACATAAAAATGTTTAATAGCTCAAAACTCCATTATAGAACGTGTGTTAAAAAAATCGAACAAAAAAAACGACTCATGTGGTTAAAATAAAAATGTTAAATGAAGAACGAATAAAAGGATATTTAAAGGGAGTGATATTGTGGAATTATTTATATGAACGATTACATAGATAAATACATAAAGATACCATTTTTGAAACCAATTCCCCAAAACTGCGGGATGAGTAATTTGTTTTTGTAAAAAACTCTGCGACAATCGACTAGTTTATTAAATATAATCGTCGTCGTAGTCGCACACATAACATACAAATGATGATCGTTATTTTGACATAACTATACTAAGGAAAATCATTTATATAAATATATCCATACAAGTGGATTCCACATTTTCGAATAATGCGCTATTACATCATTGCTTAGCCTTATATACTGTACTCTATTGATTGAACCTGTCAGCTAGGATAAAAAATGAGTTCCTCTATAGCTTCTTTGAGTTATTCCATTTTTATTACCGGGCCTCTGATATGTATATAGGTTGCTTTGCCACATGCCGTGGTTGGTTATAAGTCCGAAGGACGCTTTTATCTATATGGGATTTGCCACATTCGGGGTACCCTATAGCGATTAACTGAATAATGGGAGAGATATATCATATTCCAATAAATATTTATAAAACACTATAGCTAGAATGAATGCACGAAAATATTTGAAGAGAATTTAATTATATTTTAGAACAAGGTGTATTTCATTTCACACACGCTCTTATGGTTTGTTTCCATTAGAATTATGACGCATGACGCAATACCCGCAATAAAAAACCATTTTTTCAGTCCTGCTTAAATTTTCCAAACTGGTTACTTTTTAGAAAAAGTATACTCAAGCTAGAGAAGATAATAAATAATTAATAATGCTTCGTATCGTTGCGGAGAATCATCGAATTGCTATGAAACTTACAAATCTAAATTTAGAGGGAATATAATCGGCAGAGTGAGTATTGCTCTACCAAGTAGAGAAACAAAAACCCTTTAGAATCATATTTTTAAGTTGCTTAGCAATTCAATCGCATAGAGTGTATTTTGATGAGCATTTTTCAATATTAAAAAAATATAAAAAGACAATAATAGAGTGAGTATAGTGAAAAAAAAATAAATGCAACTTCTGATATTTAGCACTGGAATTAAAAAAAGAAACATTTCTATTAACTATAAAATTGGCCCTGATTTCGGGCACAAACTTTTAAAATTCCAATAACACAATAAATTGAAATTTGTTCAAACTTCTTATAAAAAATAACGAATCAATTATTTTAGATCTGATTTTTACATTACTTGCATGTTTTGGTGAAACACTGGGTTTTTATATATAAGACATAGATACTGAAATTTACGTTTGAGTCATTTTATCACAGACAAGAGATTTTTAATACTTCTAGTCGTTCTTCATCATTGACCCTCGGCTGATTTTCCATCCCTCTGGCTTCTGCTCCTATAATACCCTTCATGCCCAACTAGAATTTAAACTTTATTCTGGGATTTAGTAATCTTCTCTCCATGTGAGGCATTTCATGTTCTTTGGCTCACTGTTTTAGAAAGAGGAAATTTCAGACGTATTCAAACCAGAAGTGTATAAAATATAAGCATTAGAAGTACTTATGTCTAGAAATTGGAAAAAGCCTTCGCGTTCTTTTATTACTGCTGAAATTTGAACACTTTTCATCTAGCGCATTCATGCCGCCTTGTGTGATTATAATAAGCTATTATCTCAAGCTTACGAGTCCGATAATCGGTGCAACGGGTATATGTAGGCATTGAGGAGGCAAGCATTACTGCTCATCCTTTTTTGAGTATGTGAGATACAGTCGTTATTTTTTTCGGGAATTTATACATACTGTATCCTACTTCTTTATTTTTCGAGAGCAGGAAAGAAAGCAGATTCTTTTTACTGTACCTACATACATCGGCGTGCTTTCAAGTAAAATATCAATAAACTCAATAGATGAGGACCAGTTATGGCTAGTTACATTTTTATTTGTTCCATAAATTGGCTGGCAAAGGCGCAAGACTGATTGGGTTGGTTTGTTATTTTTTTGGCTAGATTTGGCAGACAGACTTCGTCCATCTGAATCTTGACATTTGTAGATATATCCATCAATAAGTAATGGTTATGAGCATCGGTTAAACACCGCACTCTTATCCCATACCTTGCGCTCTTTTCGGGCATATACAAATTAAATCTGCACTTGCCCCTAAATAGTATCAACATGTCATTAACATACGTAGATACACATATGAAAGGAATTTTGTACAAAACTATTAAATAGTTGTATCACTGGTGTAGCAGAATTCGCTGTTTTACGTTCAAGACGATCCGTAGGATTGCCAAATCGAAGATTAATCAACAGAAATACAAACTGCTTCTGGCTCATCACGTGTCCAAAAACCATCTCGGTTCCATCTGTAGCAAAAAGTGTCTTAATGTTTTTGTAATTTGATTTAAAAACAACGTATATCAAGAGGCCAAAGAAATCTTTTAATTCAACTATATCTATGTTTTGGATCCACGATGTATTTGCATTAGAATATTTCGCTCATGGTTTTCAATTCTTACGTTGGTCCATCGAACTATCACTCCCAATATATTTTCTTGAAAAAGAAGACTCAAAAGATGATGCGGCAGGAAAATTTTGTAGACGTTGCTTGGCTATAGGCTACAGTCCCGGTAATTGCATAACAATGTTCTGTTTCCTTGTTCTACTTCTATAATGGCTTTTTGATACTTATTCCGTCGATTTTCATTCTCTTCATTTTCAATAGTTGGGTCTTCCTGAGTTAAATTTGGATTATTATCTTCAGTCTCAAGTTCTCAATCACTTGATTGGAAACTCTCAACAGCATAATCACTTTCACACTTGTCAATGTCACTTACATTGCCGCCCGTTTCATTGTACCATTCCATTAAACAATTTTCAAAGTTCAAGTCTTTCAATCGTACACCTTTAGAAGATCCAGGTTGAAAATCCATGAGGAATTTATCACCTCAACAACAATGCTGAACCGGTAGGAAGCATTTTTTTATGAAAAGTATCTTTGCTTTATAGATGTTAGAAAATCGGACTGCATATTATCCTTCCAGAAAACTCTATCTATTTTATCGTAACGGAAAACAGTGAAGCAAAAATTTATCAAATAAGTGCTTGTTCAAACCCAAAATATATAACTATAGTGTTATTTTCAATTTGATTTTATTTAATCATACTAGTGATATCACTTAAAATTTATACGTAGATAAATCCACCGCAAATACGTAAACGGTCAATTAAATAGATGAATTTTCAGAATTCTTTTTCAGATCCATTAAAAAAGAAAATAATTATTTAGCTTAATTTAGGGAAAAAGATATTAGTTACAAAATTGTCTGAATACCCTCCTGAAAGTTATGAATTTTATGACATTGAAAACCATACGTTAAAAATTGTGAAATATTGTTCAATATTTTAGAAATTTTTGTAGTAATAACGAAAGGTTCCACCTTTAACGGACTTATTATATGCATATAATCTATAGATAACCCGTTTGTGGCAACCCAAACTGTATAGCAAACTTTTCAGAGGGGTTCGCGGATCATTTTGATTTTCATAAACTAATCTAGTTTTTACATTATAAATTTTTAAACAGAGTGAGGTTAAAATATGAAATAGCCCAACTTACTTTAGTCTAAAAGTTGATAGTTTTCAAAATACATTGTGTCATAATTATTTTTTTAAACTCTTTTGTAAATATTTATCTTAATAATAGCATAAGTTACACGGATTATTGCATACTGAAATTCATTGTAGCTCCCCTTCACACTTTATTCAGATTATAATTGTTCCATGGCATTTGAAGCATGCTTAATGGTTAATAAGCCAACAACAACAAAAATTACACAGCAACGAGCTAACAATGAAGAATGAAGAAGCAATATGATTAACAGACAAAGAGTCATTAACAAGTCAAACAGCAAATACAAAAAAAGTTAAAGCTCTAAGGAAACGTTCAAAATGACCTCCGTTTTCATGTATTCAAAGATTAATTGTACGAAAAATGTTGCATTTAACCGTAAAATGTTTACTGACAAGTTATCCACAATCCTTTTCTGTGATTATAGCTCTAGAGTATATCTTTAAAAGTTCCCCATAAAAAGTAATCCATATGCATTAAATCCAATGATAAGCGGGGTAGCCAACTTACAGGCGCATCATTTTTATATCGATCCATCAATTAAAACAATACGCGTTTAAATGATTTCTAACATTTAATGTGAAGTAGGGGTGCGCTGCCTCTTTTGAAGATATAGAGCACGTCGTCGCACTGAATATGATAGATGCTACTCAGTTTATAGGCAGGAAGTGAAGGGAGGACTCACTTTTTCTTGATACAAAGTACTTCTGGAAATGTATTAGAGATAACCGCAATTCTAATGGCCATCCGGAGTCAATGTTTTTGGACTCTGTACCTGGGGACTGGGGACAATGGGCAGGAGATTGTTGGCCTGTTTGGCAAGTTTTTTTCAAGTATCTATGACGACTCAATCTGCACAATCCCTGATTTCCGCACCAGTTTGACGTTTATGTTAGTTAATTCTTATCCTCGAAAGTGTCTGCAATGGTTTCAGTGCTCCCAGGTAAGTTCAAATGTGGTCCTGATTCTATTCCAAATATTTTCCTGACGCAATGTGTCTTTCCCCTAAGCAATCCATTCCAAACATTATTTAACTTATCTCTGAGAACACATACCTTTCCTTATATTTGGAAGCATAGCTTCATTACCAAATATATAAGTCCGGTAATCTCGGTGATATTAGTAACTATCGTGGTGCTTTGAAATGTAGAGGAATGATTAGTGAGAGCCAATTTGGCTTCGCAGGTGGGAGATTAATCACTGATAATTGGGTGTTGTATAAGGTAGAAAAACTTCAGATTGATTCTGTTTATACTGACTTCTCGAAGGCTTCGACAGAAATTTTGAGTTGTTATTGGCAAAACTGCTAGCTATGGGATTTCATCCAGTACTCATAGCATGGTTGAAGAGTGTTCTTGAGGTTAGGTTGCAGAAGGTTAAATTAAAAAACTTTGTCTCCACTCCAATTAGGGATTTGTCAGGAGTACCTCAGGACTCACACTGTGCTCCTTTACTGTTCAATATCTTTGTCAACGATATAGCAAATATGATCTAACATTCAACGGTCGGTATGTTTGCAGATGATCTAAAGATGTACAGGGCGACTGAGCAGTGGGAGGACTCAGTGAGGCTCCAGAGTGATTTGAGTACTCTTTGGGATTGGCCACAGATCAATGGCCTCATGTTGATCGTCTAGTAATATTGTTTCATAAGCTTTTTCAAAAGCTATAAAAAAATTAAATACCGAATGCAAAATCAATAACGAGAATCTTAGATGTATGGATGTTGTCAGGGACCTTGGAGTATAGTTTGATGAAAAGCTATGTTTTGCAGAGCATGTGTCTAAGATTTGGTCGAGAGGTTTAAAGATTCTGGGGTTTGTGAATATTTAGTACCACTTACAATATGTTGTTTGCTTATTCCGTGATTTTGACATACAAATCGTTTGCAATGATCGTATCTAATGTTCACCTTCTTGTGACATTTTCTGGGACACTGGAAACACCTTGATCTTTTTCTGTCTTGGTTCGCTAGTTCATCAACAGATCTTGTGGCATTAGGTACTGCTATCCCACAGTCTCGTAGCTTTTTTGTTCCCCTTATTGTCCTTATATTGTGCCCTTGTTTTCATATGCGTTCGAGCCAAGTCATCACTTAGTTACAGTAAGAAGCGACGTCGCCGGGCAGAGTTATTTTTCTTCCAATCGGGATTTTTCTGCATATAAATGACATGAGCATTCAGAGTACACATGTCTATAATACTCAAAAATATCTATTTTTCTTCCAATCGGGATTTTTCTGCATATAAATGACATGACACATGTCTATAATATTCAAAAATATCCTATATGGCCATCGAGCTGTCCTTACAAGCTTATCAACATTTTAAACTCCTCCTTTGATTTGGTTAAAAACCAATATCATGATTGGTTTGTTCTCATTTTCTTCAGAGACCTTGTCTTCATCATATTGGCTGGATAGAAGGTGAACCATTCTTCCATTTTTTGGAATATAAGGAACCATTGTCAGATCCTTGGTAAAAGCAAACACAGAAGAGTGGATTGGAAGTGGGAATTTTAGTAATTTAAGATTGCGGGAGTATCAGGTTTATTCTTACAGTTCCCAATAAGGTAAGATTTTTGGATAATAAATACTTAGTTAAAGGGACGCTTGAGAGGAAATTGTCAGTAGTTATTCCTCTCCTAGTACCGTGATATGGTTGTACTAAGTCAGATACTACTCTATATCCTTGGTTTTTCTCCGATACATCTCCAAAAAGTGTTCCGGTGTATATAAGAAATTTCTACGTCAGCAGCTGCCCATATCTTGATGCGGATCGACCTAGTTTTTCCGTCGAAGAGAAGCCAACTGCTTGTCAATTGTAATATGGTCATATGGCTCAAAATTTTTCTACATTTGGTAACAAAGAGATCCCATATGTCTCTTATGGCAGCTAATCTGTCAATCTCTAGCAGATTTGCCGTCAAGTACTGAAAATCTTGAGATTTCTTAGAATCTATTTCTTGATAATGAAGCAGTGAAAAATGCTCGACGAATGGAGGTATTTGTGGTTGATATTTCCTTAGCAGATTCTTTCCCACATCGTGGCGCGCCTGCTTTTATTAGAACCGCCAAAAATTAGTCTAAATCGTCACGTTCAAATGGTATCCATTGTTTCTGGTTAGTCGGATTCTTATCGATCCAAGTATCATAAACACCTGGAAGCTTCCTGACTTATATGTAGGCAAACGATATCTTTAATTTTCGGTGTTAAACATTAATTGAAAGCTTCTATAACTGTGTTCGCATCGGCGCTATTTTGTGTAATTCGAGGCCTAGAATTTATAATATTTTTTTGCATTCGGCGAGTTCGTAGAAAAGGTTGCTTATACCAAATCATACCAGACTTTGCAATGTAAAATGCGCCATTAATCTGTTCATTAGTATTTTCTTGTTCTGTAGATTCTTCAGTAGAGTTTCCTTCACTGCCTATTTCCAAATTATCCTCACTCTCCGAAACATTTTCTGTACCAAAACAGCCTTCTCCAGAAGTATCATCCTTATATTCAGCTTCAGACTCAAAATCCATGTTATTGGCTATTTCTTCTATCTCACGTTGTGTAAGGAGTCGCCTCCTAAGAAAATCACCCATTTTTATAGCTCTGAAAAATAAGTGAGAAAATATACGGCGTGTTTAAATAAAAATTGGCCGGTAAACGCCCGTACGGGGTTGGCGGGACCCCACTCACCTGAATCACATGCAATTTCGATGTACTCGCTGCAAAATGTGGTCGCATACTGAATAATACTACATCATCAATGTTGCCAATACGTTCAAATAAAAGATTTATAGTTGGAATTTTGGACTTGGGGCCCTTAAGCGACCCCTCTTGGGGATCAAGGGTTGAAATCAAATGATAAAGGTTTTTCAAAATGAATCGGATGACAATACTCTTTTATTAAAACACTAATGGCTATACTACTTATCTACGGTCAACGATCAGTTTCAGTACGCAATAAACACTGAGTATACCTTTTATGGACAAAAGATGCCAAGCAATAATAATTTCCAATTAAAAATTGAATACTCCAAGGTGCAAGAAAGTTATGAAGCTTTAAAAGTAGGTAAAATGCTGGTGGTGGCGCCCTCTGCAATGTGCTTCAAAATTGTGATCAGATCTCGATTTCTTATCCTAAAAAGATATAACTGTGCAAATTATGGAGTTTAAGAAAATAATAACTTTGACAACCTATAGTTCTGAAACTTGTCGACAAAAGTAAATTGGGCTAGATTCTCATATTTTGGTTCCAGAAACTTCTGCTAGTACTTTCTACACACCTTTTAAAGACACCATGTGGATATAACAACTTAGACCCTAATTTCAGTCGTTTTCAATCCCAATGTAATGACAAGTGAAATTTATAGAGGTTTTCCTGAAGGAGAGATTATAAAGAAATTTGTTGACATGAAATGACATACACTATTTTTTTTCTGGTCTAAGCTGCGAATTATCCCAAAATGCGAACTATCCCAAAATGATTCTTCTGTGGAGCAATTATAATAACACAAGGCAGTAAAGTACATG
>MU181998.1:299797-318693 GCA_016904865.1 Pissodes strobi | reverse complement strand
TTTTGAATTTTGCAAGCGGTTAAATTGTAAAATCTCTATTACTGAGATGTGAAAATTAATTGAATCGAGGGGTGCACCAAATAGAATAAAAAGTATATTGCATCTTCCATAACGGAAAAGCTCAGAGAATGAAACAGTATGTACATTTCTAGATTTCAATTCGGATTATTTTGTGTAATATTTACCAAATATCTAATAAATTTAACTAATCATTGTAGTATTTAAAACCTTAGGCTTATAAGAAATGATATAATTAACGTTTACTTCTTTATTTATTAAAATTAGGAACATTTTTGGTTACTAGTCGAAATATCATTCTATATAAAATTTTATAATGTCGTTTCACATTTATGAAAGAAAAACTGTTTTTATCAATAGATATTCATCACTGAATTGGTGTAAATATTGTTATATTTTTAGGGATGTAGCTAGTAAAAGAAAATTAGCAAGATTTTTTAAAAACTGAGGTATAAGAGGAAAGGGATGTTATTGAACATGTGGCTGTGTATAGAAAATTTGTTAACTTAAGGACAATCTCTATTTCTTATCTGCTGATAATCATCGAAGTACATTTTCAGATTTCGCACAAAAATGTACGCATATTATGAAATAATAATAATCCAATACCAGTTGGTAAGCAATATTAACTGCAAAAACTGTAATATTGTGAAAGTTTTGTCATTCCTGAATATAATGGCTTTAACTTACCTATCTAATTCAAAACGTAGTAATGATTTAGTTTCAACTATGTAATATAAAATATAAAAGTTCATCGTTCGTTCTTAAAAATGGATATGGCAAAACCAGTTTTTCTTTAAATGTCAGAAAAATATCTATTTTATTTAATGGATGAAGTAGAAAGCTCAGCGGCAGAAAGTCTTTTGCACGCGCTCGGGAATTTTTAAGAACTAGGTAGGTGTTCAGTATAAAAATTAAAAACCTGATTAGATAGGTACCTATATATATAAAATATATTTAAAAAACATCTAAGCACATAAACTTGAACTTTGTTAGATTCGTACTTTCCAATATTTCAGTTTGCAAATTTTGATAATATAGTCTTACTAATATATTGGCATGCACCCCATCTAAGTGAAAAAGCTCCTATGTAGTTAACAAACTTAAAATTAAGATAAAAATATATTTATAAACGTAAAGTCGTTAGGAAGTCAATTAGTGTTTTAGATTAGGGTTCAAAAAGTCATTACCTAAATCAGGTTTTAAAAAAACTTGCTAATTAAAGAAAATTATGAAAATTAAATTTATTTTTGTGCGAATATTTATAGAATCCCTGTGATCGAAATATATACTTGGCTAGTACATAATGCCAAATACTATGGTTAACAGTCTTCTTTTCATTTTAGGATTTTAGGGCTATATTGTGTAACTTAAGAATCTACGAATATTATCGAAGCTATTATCAATTTCGTATAAATTCTTGACAGTGTATAATTGACATTAGGTTATTTTTTAAATAAAAATAAGTTATTCCTCTCTTCATACTGTACTAGAAGATTTTCAACAAAATTTAGTAACATTGCTATCCCTAAGATAGAAAAAAAAATAAAGTTCAAAATTGTGAAGTCACTGATACTCCAGGTGTAATCGTGTATTTCGAGGAAAGATTTTATCTAGAATCATGATAAATACTAAGTAATATATTTTTAAAAGGGTGTTTTCGGATAGGTTTTAACCGATGAAATATTTGCATCTCCTTTAATACGTTATTACCGATACCCTTTTTCATTTTATAGAGGTCAATCTGCATAGCACTAAATACCAGATTGGTTCAGTTCATGTAACATCAAGTATCATCTATACTAAATAACGTTTATTAATCTATTAACGATCCTCGATCCAAATGTTGCGCATGCTAATATCACGCAAAAATTCAATTTTATATTAAAAATATGAAATTTTTTGGAAAAATTCCAGATCGTATATGATTGGCAGATATCAAAATTCCATTTCTATAGGTAAACTGTTATCTGAAAAAATTCCAACTGAAACTTCTTTTGACAGCTAAAAATGGAAATGTTTTCACACGATTTTAATACATTAATTGAATAATTATTATATTATTAATATGAAGAGGAGAAGTATTTATGTTGGGCTCAAATATCGAAAACTTAGTGAGCGAAAAATATGATCACAACACTTTGTTAGTATATAGGGTGTTAATGTGTTCATGTTACAAACTTTGAGGGTAGACAGTCCGCGTGAAATAAGAAAAAAAGTTGGTATGAATATAGGTCAGAAAACGCTTCCTCATGGAGCTAGAGCCCTTTGAAGATGACCTTCATAAATCAGATATCGCTTTATAACTCCGGAACTACTTCACCTACCACAAGCAGTTTTGAAACATAAATTAATGTTAATCTAATGTCAGAATGGCAAGAAATTGAACCCTTATAGCAATGGTGTCAAATTTACCCAAGTACCCCCGTGGTTCGCACGCCGCTGGTTAGTTATCATTTTCCAATAGGCTCAAATAATTGAACATACTATAGTATGTTCAATTATTTGAGCCTATTGAAAAATCATAACTAACGAGCGGCGTGCGAACCACGGGGGTACTTGAGTAAATTTGACACCATTTCTATAAGGGATCAATTTCTTGCCATTCTGACATTAGATTATGACTTGGCCGTGTCTTTTACATAAAAATTACTCGTCCTAAAAGTCGCTAAATCATCGTTTCTTTGGAAATTGGCTAAAAACAAGTTAAGATACGGCAAATAATTATTTTTGAAGTCTTAAAGAAATGAGGTCGAAAGAACAATGAGGTTCCGTACAGATATTAAGGTCCTAGATATAAATTAAATTAACCTTATTTAAGGTAGATATGGTGAATCAGTGGAAATTTTGCAGCAAAATATTTGAGGAAGCACTTTATTAATTTGATAACAAATTATCTTATGACATGACATTCTTAAAATAAATCATAATCAACAAACCAACAATTTCATGAAGGAATTAAGCCACCTTAAAAAAGCGAAACATGAATTGTGGGTTCTAGAAAAAGGAACATAAAATAATAATTGCTGAAAATGCCGCCCACCACGCTTGATAGATTTATTGCACTTGTGCACCATATTTAAATTGACGCATGACGTGGTTAAAAATGTCCGGCATGGCTTGGATGAATTCAGACGCAACGGAAATTCTAGCCAGCAAATCTTCTTCTGACTAGACTGGAGTTTCATAAACCAGACATTTTATATCCTCCCAAAGGAAAAAAAATCTAAAAGCGCTAGCTCTGGAGAGCACGGTGGCCAGGTGACAGGGCCTCCGCGGTCAATCCAACGTCTCCTTTTCATTTAAATACTCGCGGACAAATAGTGAAAAATGTGCTGGCGCTCCATCATGCGGAACCATAAGTTCTGTCTTATATTAAGGTGCAGATCTTCTAATAATTCTGTAAGCATATTTCTTAAAAAATCTAGATAAATATAAATAGTACCGGTTAAACGAAGAAGCAACATGATCGGCCCAATTAACCGTTCTCCAATAATTCTGGCCCACATATTAGCCGAGAACCTAAGTTGATGCCCTCTTATGAAAACACTATGAGGGTGTTCCTCAGCCCACATATGACTAACTGTTTTTAGCCAATTTTCAAAGAAGCTGTGACATTAGCGTCTCTGGTTAAAAATAGTATTATCCAAGAGACTCAATTAACTCTACTTACTATCAGAAATTTATGTCCCAAAACTGGTTGTGATAGCTGAAGCAGATCCGGAGCTCTAAATCGAAAACTAGTTTACCAAACCCATCTTCAGAGGACTCTTGATCCCTAATGAAGTATTTCCGGACCCATGTTTATATGAACTTTTTTTCTTATTTCATGTGTACTATTTACCCTAGAAGTTTGTAACTTGATCACATTTGCACCCCGTATAAATAATATCAAACTAAAACGTGTCTTTTTAAACAAACAAAATAAGTAATTTTCTTTCAATAAAAGTAAAAAATTATACTTGCATATTTAAATGTATCACAACATATATTTACTACAATTGTGGCATAGTACTCGCTTATGGCGGCAATTGCACTTTTTATTGTTATAGTAGCACTTGCACTAATATGACACAAATCTTTATTTAGATCTCGAAAGTAAAGCTGAAGCTTTTCATAAATTTAATAAAGTCTATTGGACTTCCAAATTTGAATCAGCAAACGTATATTCACTTCGACTATATATTCATTCTAGTGCCCAGCTGCTACGTTCCAGATTCATGTACACCAAGAAGTATAGCGATACATTTCTTGGCGCCAGCCTGTCTCTGCCAACATCTGAGAATTTAACTATATTATTTTGACGAATTTTAGCAGAGGATACTATCATCGTCTTTGTTCCTTGATTCCACATTTCGCCATTTCACGTTGGGCTTTAATGGATTCGGACCTGCTACATCGGCTACATATAACTTCATCTATTATTTCAATGCTGCATTTCATATCAACATTTCATACCGATTTGAAGATTTCCAGTATCGTCACATATCGCATAAAAGACTGTACAATTCTCATATATTTTCTTCATTCCATTTAGTACTTGCTTCACATTTTCTTCCGTTATCGGTTTTTTCTATTTTTGCTTCTCCAGAGTAGAGTCTACTAGTTCAGATTCCTGCAAGAGATATTTTTTTACTCTTAATAAATCTCAGCCTCTCTGATCACTGTTTAGTGTTGTTCTCTAGCATCCAGGCAATCAGAATGTCTTTCACCTTCTGATTTGACTGTTCCACTGAAGTTTACCTCTGTGAATACTTCCGGCTTGCCACGTACAAATCTGGCCACATATACATTAAATTCTCTATCATTCTGTTTCTCTTGGCGAAATCTTTTCCGTTGTCGCTTTGGAAACAAACTGCACACCAAAAATGTAGAACATATCAATTAGGTTATATGGCACCTTAGCGTTTTTACCTTTAAGTGGTTGTGTGAAGCTTTGTAAATTTGGTCAAGTGATCTTTATAATTAAGAATAAAGTGATAGTCTCTATCGGACTGGCTTGCATATCTACGCGATAGTCTCTATCAGGCTAGTTTGCATATCCATATCTTCTAGACATCGGCAGTTTGATAGAATAGGTGCAACAACTAATTCCTTTTTTTCTTATTTTTTTCGTCGACACTGTACGCAGAGAGCAACAAATAAATCTGGATAACTGCTTGACTGACATTTTGTAATACAAAATTTTCAAAGATAAAATCCACACTTCCCTTTTATTGGTAATTATTGGTATTTAATTAAAAATTAATATCTCAGATCATTCAAAAGTTGTCCAGGGAAAGAGCACACGAACATAAAAACACAAACGACTATTTTTTAACAACTTTCATAGCTACTGGTAGTAAATGAATATTATAAATGCTCACTTTTAGTTATTTTGTGCCCAGTTACTATAAGGGCAGTTAGTTTAAATTTTATTATTTTAAATGGGTCTTCAGTTTTACAATCGTGATGAAAGTTGTCTTGTTGTTTTTCTCCCCCTTGTTGAATGTATCTTTTTTGCCCACTAATTATTACAATGCCAAACCTTTTCAATCTCCTGCAATGGCTTGAAGACAAAGCTTGTTTGTCATCTCTTAACCGCTTTGTCTCTTTCATTTCATTTAAAATTTGGTTGTAACGCTCATTGGTAAAGTAATTACTTCTTTCATTGGTATTTTCAGGAACGGATGTTGATTTAAAATTAGACATGTCTTTCATGGTATTACTTCCATTATTCTCAACAGGCAACGCTGGCATACATAATAAGCAATAAACATATGTAATACTGTACTATTCTCATCAGCTTCGTCGTCTATATACTCCGTCCCATTTAGTACTTGCTTCAAATCTTTTTCCGTTGTTAGGTTTTCACATTTTTGCTTCTTCAGAATAGAGTCTACTAGTCCAGATCTTTGATTTCGTCAAATATCGCCTCATAGGATATTCTATAATTCCTGCAGGTAAAAAGGATTTTTTTTACACTGAATAATTTTTAACATTTTTGACTACTGTTTAGTATCGTTCTCTAGCATCCAGGCAATCAGAATGTCTCTTACATCCTGATTTGACTGTCCCACTGAACTTTGGTATTGTAAATGCCTCCGGCTTGCCATGTAAAAATCAGGCCACATATCTGTTAGGTTCTCTATCATTCTGTATTATATTAGCAACTTCCTTTCTGTTGTCACGTTGCGGAACAAACCGCGCACCAGAAATTTAGAGGATATCAATTAAGTTATATACAACCTCTTCAGCATTTTTAGTTTTAAGAGGTTAAAGCATTGTAAATTTGGTCAAGTGATCTTATTAATTAAAAATAAAGCGATAATCTCTATCAGGCTCGGTTTGCATATCTATTAGACCTACTAGACAGAGAGGATTTATATGTTTTGATACAATAGGTGCAACAACTCATTCCTTCTTTTTTATCTTTTATGTACAGGGTGGCTCGAATTCGTGTCTATGTATGGGGAACTCGAAAACCGTAAGAGATACAGTGTCGGTTAAATTAAGGCAAAATTGCGCATTTAGGTGCCTAATAATATGCCGTTTAGAAAGTTTAAAAATTCCGAGTATTTCCGGAGATATCCGGAATAAACCGAAATTTTGAAAATTCGATTTATTTTTGTCCTGGGCTTATTTAAAATCGAATTTCAAATTGAATTGCACTTTTGCATTGCCACTTTTTCCGCTCTATCTAATGATGATATCCAGTTTGAAATCCGACGTTTCGTCTTCAAGAAATCATCATCAACTTTCTTTTTTTAAATACGATCTTTAATTTTTTTTATCGTTTTTCAGATGGTATTGGCGTTATTACTATGTGTTTTTATTTTTTTTAAATTTTTTTTTATTTTTCTTCTTTTTTTAATTTTTATTATTATTTTTTTATTATATATTTTGCTTTGGCGTAATTTTAAATAATTTAAGGTAGGTATTTTTGAAATATTTATATTCTATAAAAATATTTTATTTTGTTTTTGTATTAAGTGGAAAATTGGAGCGTATTAAAAATAAAAAATAGTAAAATTATTTCTTACGAGAATATGACCATGAACTATTACTCAAACAAGTTGCTTACTGCAAAGATAAAATATTCCCAACTTTTAACCAATTAAAAAATTTATTTAATAGGGAACATCAACAATTTATAATCATACTACGTGATATTATAGGAACTTTGATGGAAAAACACCTATAGGAATTTGTCTTATAAATAAAATGCACTAAGCAACTTGTTTGAGTTCATGGCCATATTCTCGTAAAAAATAATTTTAAAATTTTTAATTTTTAATACGGGCTCCAATTTTCCACTTAATGCAAAAAACAAATAAAATATTTTTATAGAATATGAAAATTTCAAAAGGACCTACCTTAAATTATTTAAAATCACGCAAAAGCAAAATATATAAAATTAAAATAATAAAAAAATAATAAAAATAAAAAAATAAAAAACACATACTCATAAAAATAACGCCAATACCATCTGAAAAACGATAAAAAAAATTAAAGTTCGTATTTAAAAAAAGAAACTTGATGATGATCCCTTGCAGACGAAACGTCGGATTTCAAACTGGATATCATCATTGGATAGAGCGGAAAAAGTAACAATGCAAAAGTGCAATTAGGTTTGAAATCCGTTTTTAAATAAGCCCAGGAAAAAAATAAAACGATTTTTGAAAATTTCGGTTTTTTCCGGATATCTCCGTAAATACTCGGAATTTTGAAACTTTCTAAACGGCATCTTGTTAGGCACTTAAATGCGCAATTTTGCCTTAATTTGACCGACACTGTATCTCTTACGGTTTTCGAGTTTCCCATACATAGACACGAATTCGAGCCACCCTGTACACTGTACGCAGAGCAACAAATAAATCTGAATAACTGCCTGGCTGACATTGTGTGCCACAAAATTTGCTAAAATAAAATCCACACTTCCATTTTATTCGTGATATTATTTGTAATATATAAAAAATTAATATCTGAAATGATTCAAAACTTGTCCAGGGAAAAAGCACAGGAATATAGAAACGCAAGAAACTACTATAATAGCTACGGGTAGTAGATAAATATTAAAAAAGCAAACCTCTAGTTCTATTGTGCCCAGTTACTATCTGGGCAGTTAAAATTATATCAAATAGGTCTTCAGTTTTATAGTAGTAACGAAAGTTTTCACCCTGTATTTCTCCTACTTATGGAATTTATTTTTCTTGCCCGCTAATCGTTATAATGTCGAACCTATTCAATCTTCTATATTGCTTTGAAGACAAAGCTTCTTTGCCATCTCTTAACCGCTTTGTCTCTTTCATTTCATTTAAAATGTGGTTGTAACACTCGTTAGTAAAGCAACCACTTCTTTGGTTAGTATTTTCAAGAACAGATGTTGATTTTTTATTAGACATGTTCTTCATAATGTAACTTTCATTATTCTCAACAGCGCTGGCATACATAATAACCAAAATAGCCCAACTTAACCTTAACAGCAACCTGCTACAACAATGCTTAAAGTCAAAGAAAATTATTAAGTGCACGATACCAAAAGTTACAGAACTATGTAAACTTTTACGTTACTCACACTACAGCATGCTACAGAGCCTGTCCAAAACGTCATACTCAGAGCAGACGATCGCGCAATGGGGTGATCATAAAATTTCTATTCTATGTGGTGGTTCTTAGTCTGACAGGGGTGAGAATTGGATTTATTAGGTCACTCCACAGTGATCAGCTCCAGGCTTTGTACTTTGGTGTTCTCCAGCCTCGAGGACGATGGGATTTGATAGGCCACATACAATCTCAACTCGAAATGGCCGGTCGTCACTCCCCGTAATCAAACTGCTCTCACCACTTTTCTGTCAATATAGTTCAGCCACGCTTGTCACAATCTGTCATTGATTAGCTCCAGACTTTGTACGTCGGTGTTCTCCAGCCTGGAGGAGGATCATGGGAGTTGATGGGCAACATCCATGGGCGTAGACAGGGGGGGGGCAGGGGTGCCATGGCCATCCCTAGGAATGTATCCGACTCATTTTGCAACATACCATTCATGCTATGCCATTTAAAACGATGCCGAATCCTTGTTTTTTTAAAGATTTTTTTCGACCTTTGGGTAAAAATTAGGCATGGCACCCCCAATATTTTCCACCTTCGGCGGCTTAGCCTTTCCCGATGGCTACTACTGTGGCCTTGTGTACAGTTCGCCCCACCTGAGAAATAATTCTGTCTGCGCCCATGGCCAACATCCCGTGGCAACCCAGAATGGCGGAGGCGTCACTCTTCTTTATCAAACTGCTCTCACCAGTTTGACGTTCCTGCCAAATGATACAGTGCAGCTGCTCTTGTAACAAAATGTCAAAACCCACAACGCGTTTAAGTTAAAAAATAAAGGTCATGAAAGGAAAAATTATTTGATTTTGATGTTTGGTTGCTTAGTTTATCCCACAACACTGAGCGTTTTCGATATTTTAGCATAATATATAATACATAATAAAAAAAAGAATTTCTTTAACTAACAAACACTTTTCTAATTACAAGTTTAAAATAAATGTTTGAAAAGGATCAAGTCAGAAATCAAGACAGCCTTCCTTAAGGATTTCGAAATAACTATTTTTTATTAAACATATTTATCCTTTATAGTATTGAAAATACTACTGGGCGCATTTATATGGGAATAAAAGACAAGAGCGACCTACTACGCGACATGCTTGAGTTATCGGCGCGCAGCTTACTGCGTAAGCGGGCCGATATAGGAATAATATCAACAACATATTTAGGTACATAATTTAGATGTTTAAAAATCGATGTACCTCTTTGTTTTCCTGATTTCTTTCACATAAGTTGCTAATGTTATAGCACAAATCAAATTACTGATTAAACCTTGTTTTAGATGCAAAAATTTGTCCTGTGTCAAATTTTTGATCTCTTTTTGTATTCACAAGATTCGTACCTTGGTAATTTCGTTAATTTTATATGCTTGTTTCAACTAGGTTTAACCAATTTTCATGATCTGAATATCTCAAAATATGTTAGCTGGAAGTACTTAAGAGTTTGACACATGCCAAATTTATGCATTAAAAAAACAGGTTGTATATCTATGTAGGAGTAATCAGATCACAAGCCATAATAGTAGTTGTGTCTGGTATTTTCAATACATCTAGGATACTTGCGTGTTGCAAGATCTGTGAATTTTTACTTAAGTTATCTAGGATATATTTTCTGCATTAATTCACATTATAGTTTGGTTGGCGCATGTAAATATATAATTATATAATTTATTTTTTGAACGCGTTCAATGTTTGCTTCTGATGAATGATATTATTATTAGCCCAATTTTTATATCAATCAACTATTTAACGACAGAAAATTAAAATATAAAACTTGATGAAATTCATGTTATAAAGCTTTGAACTGTATATTATGAAATCTCAGTCTTGTTACTAGATCGGTAACTCACGTTAAAGAATTGAGAACGATTTTTGGAAAACTTTTTATACAATAGTTACTGCCTAATGTAAATATTTTCAACCGTTCTCCAGTAATTTAAAAAATAATCTAAACTGTGTTAGAGTTAGTCTATAAATAGGTAAAACCTATATATGGACTTTAAAAATTGCCATAAAATATTTAACAATGTCCTTGTATACTTTTACCTATTAGCATATTTCATATAGATGTAAATTCGTATAAAATAGGATGTAAATTTTGCTGTAATGGTACTTACTATAAATGTTAATTATATTGATTCAAAATTTATCCTCTGAAATTTGAATTTTCATTAATTTCTAATGATATTAAATTTAATGTACCTTATTTAACGAAAATAAAATGTTTTCATCATTATTAGGGTTTTATTTATCCTAATAACATTAACATATTTTACTGGAATAAACTATTAACAATCGCTAAATAATTATTAATCCATTAAACATTTGAAGGAAAAAGGCGTATTCTAGTCGGTAAGCTAAAATCTAAAATATAATAATACGGTTTAGACAAATAAAAGTTGATTTTATTATACTATGTAACAAACATAGACTACGGATACAAAGTTTACAGAATTAATATTTTTAATTCTGTAAACTTTAACGGATCTTAGAGTACAGGAATATGCAGAGATTTTATTGCGTAACAAAAATTCCATAGTGAAAGAAGATTTCATTGTCACTTCGTATAAATACTTATGGTTTGCAACCTGACTTTAAAATGGCGTCAAAATGTGCCACTTTTTCAGGTTTTTATGTTGTTGTGAAAACATTATTAGGACAAGATTTATGCATATATGACGGAAAATAAAACTTCGCATAGTTTGCGAATGCATTACAGCACAAGAAATTATCAAAATAATTTCAGTTTTTCAAAATCCAGATATTTTTGTGGCACATTTTCAACCCAGCTGTTAAGGTTGTGCCACATCGGTGTTCAATGCATATTCAATAGAATCAAGTTAATAAATTTTAATAAGGAACACAAAGTAATAAAAATGATCAAGATAATTCAGGAACTTTCTGGACCTCCTTCTTAGATATTTGACATGCCTTTTCAATTTTTTGTTTAAAATCATCATAGAAGCACCAAATCGCATCTGGTTTTACAGGCAACTTCCAATTTCCCCCACACTTTTCCATTGCCGAAATTAAAACTGTATAATCTGCTACTGACCTGGATATAGTTGATTATTGTACATAACGGGTACATACATACTCACCAGCACTAACTTAATTTTCCTGTGCATTTGTGCCAGCCATTTCAATGGCTACTGAGTCTATATCAGATTACTCGCTCAGTTGAGGTGAATAAGGACTTTGATCGCTACATAAGAAATATGTGATGTGCTGTCATTTTCGTTATGAGATTCATCATCAATTCTTGTAACCATTCGAGGAAGATTAGGTTGCTTACAAGTCTGTCCTGATGGAGTTGAAGGTTGATGTGTCATGATTATCTTGTGGGTTGATGTCGGAATCTGTGATATTTTTTTCTGGAGGAACATTAAATGTTTTTCTTTTTTGCTTGCTCTTGTAGAAGTGATGGTTTGCCTCTTTGAATTAAGGTATTCAATAAAGGTTTAACCAAGCAGTGCTTTTACCGCCGGTAGGGCTTCAATAGTATACATAGGCAGTCTTTGTAATGCCTCGTGACGATTCGCACGAACAATACCACATTTACGGAAGCCAGTTTAAAGACCTTGAGCACAATTTTTCTTCAAAACATCCGAGAGTTTTTTTAATAGTTCTGAAAATTTACCTTTGGAACTGTCATGGAGCGACTATTGCAAATATGTTTTGTTCATTTATTTAAATCCTTCCTCCAGGAAATTTTAAAAGGTCTAGAAAATGCTACATCTAATGGTTATAGCAGGTGGGTAGACAAAGCAATAAAGGAAATGTGATTATCATGGCAAAGATATATAACTTTCGCATTTATATGGGAACTTAAATTATCAGCAAGAATTTTTTCCCTTATTGTTTTTTTTTTAAATTGGATGCGTGTGAATCATGAACTAGTTTTCAAAGCATTGAAAGTCAATATGACCTGACTTTATGCGGTTGTAGCGACATTTTTCGGGGCGTTTTCGGTTTATCTTTCCCACATTTCTTCTGCTTTGTAAACAATGTAAGCTGGTGCCAATGCAGCACCTGCACTTCCACAAATCTTTAGTAGCTATTTGATTTGAAATAATTCGTTATATTTTCGGGATACTTACAGCCTCGTTTAACAAGAACTTTAGAAAAGCCAGGATCGTCTACTAGAAGGGTTTCATCATAGTTCGAAATATATGAAGGGGGAACACCTTCAAGTTCTTTATCTAAATTATTAAAGAACTTATTCACTACTTCCTCATTAACAGAAGCTCGACTGCAAGTAATATTTCTGACGGTTCGATAGGAAATTTGCTGTGGATGCCTCTTCACAAAAGAATTAGTCCATTCAATAACAGGCATATTTTTTTATCTTCTCGACTGACCTGCCTTTCGTACCCAAAAAACTTCTGAAGATCATTCGTAATTCCCGTTTATTTACAGTAAACTCATAACTGGATAGACCGATGACGTGTGCCACGATCACTGATTCTTCCTTCTCAGAGAAAACAGTCTGCCCTCCATTCTTCTTAGACACTTTATTATCTAATTTGATACTAAGTATATTTCGGTGAATACCATATTTCACAGCAGCCCCACGCACATAAATGCTTTTTGTTCTAATTTCAGTACCAAAATCTGTTCCAGTGTCACGATAGTTCCTGTAATGCCTTGTTTCTGGTTTTCTGACGTATTGACGCGGCATCCTGAAATAAAAAAAAAAACGTATTTATCTTGGGTGAAAATTATCACAATCTCATGCCACAAATTTTTGCTCGAACCTCAAAATTGTTATAATTCATAAAAATAAATGAGCATCCAATCGTTATTAAGGGATTATTAAGAATAGGTAATCGAAATTATTTATCTGAATGTCTCAATTTCTTCCACAAACTCCTCACCACCAGAAAGAATACGGACTTTTCGGAAAATGAGAAAACACGCCTCATTCATAAACGCCAACCTCTCAACAAATAGTGGGAGCCGCGCAGTTCGGAATTGCGCCAGAAATTGGCCAGACATATATTTTATTCTTAGCCATCTACACGAGTCCTTCCGCCTGACGAATTCTGGGCGTGCACGCGTATCACAATGTTTACATTTGTATTTTTTACACTTCATGCAATGCACTCCGCTCGCTTCGCTCGCTCCGGGGCGCAACCAAACAAAACTAACGCACGGCAACAAAACTGGTCGCAGTGTTGAGTGGATTCTAATAAGTTCACGGAAATCAAATTTGGAATGAAATGTAGCAACGATATATTATCTGTTCATTTTCCTTTTTGATTTTTATCAGTAATTATTACTTCATGTGACCTTTTGAGCCAATCATTTAAATCGAAACAAGAGTCATTATGCAGAAAGAGTCCTTAACTACTTTGCCTAATGGTAGAACATTAGCGTAGGAGGGTTGTAGGTTATTATTTACACCTCTACTCCAGCGTTCAATATGTATATGATCAGATGTTTAATGTTGATCATTTGGTTCAATGTTAGGTTGTTAAATTACTGTCCCTCTAGATCCATGAAAAAAGTTGTTTATCGTATTTGACGATGATTGATTGTGGTCGATGTTGTCAATTGCATAAGTAACGAATACACTGCGCTGACAGCAGGTGGATACACGACACCCTCTTGGTAATATTGGTAAATGAGACAGTTATTTCTTGAAGCCAGTATACCCTAATTTACGGACGCACAGAGCCAATCAGAATCGCTGAAGGCGTGGCCAAATTTGAAATGCTAGTTTACCCATGTATTTACGGTGCAATCAAGTGCTCTGGTGGTGCAGTGGTCAGATGCTGTACATGTGATATAGCGGCCGTCGGTGTTTTTAAAAGCGAAGCGAGCGGGGGGCCATGCGTGAAGTGTAATATTAGACATCATAAAACAGTAAACAAAGGTCTCGATTCTGATTGGCTGTGTGCAGTTTGTATATTAGGGTAAGCTCTTGAACCCTATCATATGAGCCGCACACATCAAGTCTTGGAAGTTTATTTAATATTTTTCACTTTTTGGTAAGATTGTGGATCGTAAGACCAATGTATAAAGGTAATGATGTTACGTTCCTCAAAAAAAGGTCGTATTTTTGAGAGTCACTTTTCTTTCCTGTTTAGTGCTCTTAAATATAATAAATCTACTAATAAGTGCAGCTTTCAATTTCTTCTGTGCTGCGATTCCACGCCACTGCGGCCACAGCTAGTGTGCATAACAAATTTAAATATGTATGCGCTATGCCTAGACTCCATATAATTTTAACAAGTCATCTAGAGCTAAGCATATAGGCCACAGTTTAGTACAATCAGCTATGACTCTCCGTTGGTGAGAACAGTTTGCGCCGATCCTTGCGCACGAGGCGCCATTATGGCAAAGATTACGGCAGTAGCGTCGGTGGCGGATTCGCTATGATCATTTGTTTCTTAGATTTTGAATCAATTGAACATAGGCGTACTTAAAAGTGTTTGTAAGTTGTGATATCATGAGTTTATCAAAGTGGGGACACGTTTGTGCTGCTAAAGGCTGTAAAAGTAAAAAAGATAATTGCGATAGGAGCTTCTTTCGGTTTCCTAGTGATAAAGACATCTAATCATAACTACGATATATGTATTATTTACGGCTTAGTATAAAGCTGTGATATTTTCTTGGATCACATTGCAACTTGAATATTCTTAACGTACAGGGTGGCTCGAATTCGAGTCTTTGCATGAGGATCTCCAAGACCGTAAGAGATACAGTGTCAGTCAAATTGGGGCAAAATTGCACATTTAGGTGCCTAACAATATGCCGTTTAAAAAGCAAAATTCCTAGTATTTCCGGAGATATCCGGAAAAACCGAAAATTTGACAAATTATTTTATTTTTTTTCTGGGCTTACTTAAAAACGGATTTCAAATTGGATTGCACTTTGCATTGTCACGTTTTCCGCTCCATCCAATATTGGTATCCAGCTTGGAATCCGTCGTTTCGTCTTCAAGGGATCTTCATCAACTTTCTTTTTTCTTTAAATACGAACTTTAATCTTTTATATCGTTTTTCAGATGATATTGGCGTTATTAATACGAATATGTGCTTTTCTTTTTTCATTCTTTTTGAAGTAAATATTTCTTTGGTTACATGAGACTGATTTTTCAAGGCCATGTAACGAAACGTTTTGAAATTTTCTTCTCGCAAGACAGATACAATAGGAGTAAGAATCTGCCTCTCTCTCTCTGTCTCTCTTATAGAATTGGTGAAGAATTATTCAATTTTTATGAGACAATTTTTATGAGTTGACTAGACGACTAACCCAAATTAACAAAATCTATTAAAATTGATTATAACGTATCAGAACCGGTTCAAATGACTAAAATAGGTTGATACTAAGTGAAGCTAACCGAAAGTTGATTGAACAACTAACCAAAACATACCAAACCTTTTAAAATTAATTATAACGTATCGGAACCGGTTCAAATGACTAAAATAATTTGAGACTAAGTGAAACTAACCAAAACTAAACAAATTTATTAAAACTGATTATAACGTATCGGAACCGGTTCAAATGACTAAGTTGAGACTAAGTGAAGCTAAGCGAAAGTTGATTGGACGACTTGTTTCACTTACTTATCATCAGCATAGCATCCGAATTTAACCAATAACCAACAACCTAATAATACAGTACTGTAATTCGAAAATAAAATATCCTTAGTAGGTACGGTGCGGGATTCTCTCCCCGTGAGAGAGCGACAGCGCAAGTTTCCCCTATCTTTAATTTTTTTTCTGTTCCGGGCAATACTTCAAAGGTGCCGGCCGAGATATTTCCAGCTGGCTGTCGTACTAAGCTGTGTATAGGCAGTGACGAATGGTTATTTTTTACGTATTCATCTAAATAAAATTTTAATTCTATCGGCAACTTTTCGGCCCCAAATACATATAAATCCATACCAAACACGATACCACAGATAAAATAACAAATTTTGGTAATTTAAATGGCATAATGGCCGTTATATTAAATTTAAATAATGGTTATTAGATAATGATATTTGAGTATATCAAACATATGTAATATTGAATTTTACTAAAATATATGGTCCTTAAGTATATTAGTCTATGACTATGCATTGTTTTTTGACCCTTAGTTTGATGACGTCATTACAGTGATTGGAGGTCCAAAATTTTTTGGGAGTCTGGGGCGTTTATTGATCCTTGATATATGTAGAAACGGAATTCAAAAGAGCATGTCCGCCACCAGCACTCAAACCTTTTTATGCTAATCCATACATTGTGTAACCGAGATTTTATTTACTAGTTTTCCATTACTTTGTTATAGGAGCTTTCTTTATGTTAATAAAAGTATCGGCCTCAGTTCTGATATTTGATTTGATTAGTGTTCGAATAGATATTTGTTAAGAGAGTTCATAATACGAGGTTTTTCGCATGGCAATAATTGTGTAGTAGCGTGGGATACAAAGGAGCTTTCGGTGCCTTAATTTAAGATTTTTTCTAGATTCAATAAAGTAGCGACATCATAATACACATGCATTGTATACAATATTTTAATATTTTAAAGAATATCAGATTTTGCATCCTCCTGTCATGTTTTAGAGTGATGCAATAACTTCTTGCTTCTAAAAGAAAAATTTAATTTAATATTATTAAAATTTCAAAGAAAGAAAAATCTAGACCAGCTAACTTTTTTTGGAAAAAGTTACAAATTATGACTCCAAGATAAAAAAAAACCCTGAAAGTAGTCTAGAAAAACAATACAGCAGACAAGCTGGCCGGAGCCTGAAGCTGGCAAGATTCCAAATATCCGTACAGAACGATCCTATTTTGTGTATTTTATGTTCGAACGAATTTTGATATGCTTATTTGAGAATTTATTTTAGAATCGTGACAAGCTATTATCTATAATTTATGTTAATGAGATACAGATATTTATTCAGTGGTCGCTTTAGTTTTTATTTAAGAGAAAAGTTTGATAAATTAACGTAAACATTGGAAAAAAGAAAATATTTTAATCACATGTTGACCTGTGACGTAGTAATAATACCTTTTACTGCGATCGTCCGAAAATATCAACATTGTCGGTCCGTTGAAAGGAGGCCAAACTCGTTATCCTGGTATGGTTAAGGGTGGCTAGGAAATGGGTCTAGAGTGGAAAACTTATCACAAATAACAGTCCGGGAATATATATTTTTACAGCCTAGGGCTAAATAGTAATCAACTTATTGCCATCTCATCTCATTGAAAAATTATTTTATTAGTTTTTTCCGATCGCAGAACTAGTTTGTGAACTTCGGAGGAAAATAAATTTCCGACCTTGGTCCTTACTGGCATCGGCTGCGCCTCGTCCAGTAGTTTTCCATCATCGGTCGAGAATGTGCAACTTAGCCTGCGAAGGACACAAGGTACTATTGTAAATATTTTGAATTTGACGTAAAAATATGAACTTTCACAACATGATGAAAACGGAACTGTGCCGCTCATATTTATAAATATGGCATCTGGTTATATGGTAAACATCAGAAAAGTTAGTTCTTTGCTTCTTGCAAAATTTAATATTAACTTTTGCCCATCGAAAAAAAATATCAGTACTGACATACGTATGAAAAACAGCTGTCCAAAAATTAATATTTGGATTTGATTCATTCCATACGAATGTTGGAAAAACGATTCTAAAGCTGCGTAAATGAATATATAGAATATCTCATATTAACAGATTAATTTATCATATCAGACGAATTAATTTAAATAATATATTTTATTATAATATGAGAGAACTGTATAGTGTAACTGTCTGAAAATGGTTGTATCAATGGATATAAATATGTTTAAGCAATTTCCTCTCTAATTAGTAGTGAATTGTTGTATACATTATTTTACATCCACTATTTAACAAGAAGACTAAAAACTAATTTTTGATTAGGATCAGCTTAGGTAGGATAAAAATCACAATAAAGTACAATCATGATAATTATTGTCTTATTTACTGAGTATATTACATAAAATACAAGGAATAAATATTTAATTAACAATGAGAATCGTCAGCTAATATATCTATGTTCCTTTGCAATGTTTCTGTCTCCTTGTGCTTCCTAACTGGGCTTGGAAACTGTTATTTTCAGCAATGGGCTAGAGCTGTATCTTTTTCTTTTTTGGACACAATGTACTATTGTACTAAATTTCAATTTGACTTAAAATTAATACACTTTACAACATGATAAACGATGAAAGTTTCCCACCCATAATTATTAATGTGGCATATAGTTAGTTGGTATGTTTACCATCACCATGTAAATAGTTAGTTTTTTGTTTCCAATGTAGGAATCAATTAGGAGTTTAG
>MU181998.1:216459-279797 GCA_016904865.1 Pissodes strobi | reverse complement strand
GGGGGGGGGGGCTAAGTTAACGTTTGGTTTCTTTTGAGGGTTGATAAAGATAATTGTTATGCACAGCAAGCTTAAACCTAGCACGGGGTAGCACAACCATTTTGAGAGCTAGCACACCTCTACAGTTGAATATATAGGGGATGGGGTGAATTTTTGCTGGCCGCCCCTCATCTAATATTTTCCGTCAAATTACTAGCACAGCAAGCTTAGACCTAGCACAGGCTAGCACAACCATTTTGAGAGCTAGCAAACCCCTACAGTTGAATATATAGGGGATGGGGTGAATTTTTGCTGGTCGCCCCTCATCTAATATTTTTCCGTCCAATTGCTAGCACAGCATGCTTAGACCTAGCACAGGCTAGCACAACCATTTTAAAAACTAGCACACACCCGTACAGTTGAATATATAGGGTAAGGAATGCATTTTTGCCGGCCGACCCTGAGCTAATATTTTTCAGTCAAAACAGCAAGCTTAGACCTAGCACAACCATTTTGGTTAAAGGGAATGTGAGCTACGATTTGGCCTAATTGGTACTCGAGGGATTTCGGGGACAAAAACCGCGAATCTGAACATTAGGGGCCCGTGGAACCTACCGGGCAAGTTCCAGAAAAAAGTTTTTTTTCGGCCGAAATCGATGACGTCGGTGTAGCAGTTCGGACCAGAGGGATTTAAACGGAAAAATTTTTGGGAACCTACCATCACCTATTTAGGTACCCAAAAGAGGCCTTAGAGATAATCGGCTGAAATTCGGATTGGTGAGGTTTTCCACGACTGCGAGTTCGAATCTGTCCTCAGTGGGAACCTACCGCAAATAGGTTCCGCGGTAGGAGACGGACGAGGTCGAAAAATTATATTCTTGGAACGAGACCCAAAAATTATTAGATCCGTTAACCTGTCTCCCCTCCTCCCGCTTTGATTTTTTCTCCAAACCGCTAGCGCAGGGCCTTGAGAACTAGCACCACCTAGCACAATTTGTTTTAGAGCTAGCACACTCATAGTAATAAGCATATCTTCTAATTTATGCGGGGGAGGGGGCAAGTTAACCTTTGGCTTCTTTTGAGTGTTGGTAAAGAGAATTATTATAGGAGTGTGCTTAGCAGCTAGCACAGCCTAGCACAACCATTTTTAGGGCAATTAGTATTACAGAGATAAATTTATATGTACCCTAATTTATGCGATTCGAGAAGGGGTTTAGATTCAGAGTACCGCCTACTTTGGCATAATTTTATAGTCTACTCTACATGGACCAACAAAGTTTAGCCCAGCTATAGATAATATATTTAATATGTTAAACATAACCAAAGAGACGAATTTAGAAAATCGACTACAGCCACCTAAAATTTTTGTGCGAAATACAAGAAAGAAAGAGAACTAGCAAGGCAAATTCATCTTCAATAATTTTTAACCAATTCAATGTACTTAATTAGCTAAATAAATCATCTTTGTTATTATTATTGTTATTAATAGAAGCACTTAAGTATTAGTTGTGTTTAATGGGACTTTAAGCTCTGAAGCACCAAAAAGCTTCAAAGTCCCAAAGAAACGGGTTTGACGGAAACAAAGTTTACAGAACACAGAGTTTACAGAACTTAATGTATAAGTTATTTTATTTAACCAATTTCAATTCCTTTTGTTTTAAAACTTATTTATAATACCTCTGTAGATAATGATTTTAAAATGTTTTTAGAAAAAACAAAAAGAAAACAAAACGCTCTCTTGTGGTCTATTATTTTCAAAAATGTAGTTGTGCTAGCATTTTTCCTAGTTGTACTAGGCCTACCATATCCATATCGAAATTTAAAAAATATCCATATTTTCCGTTTGGCCCCTAAATTATAACCTCTGAATGGAACCTAAATCGCGCGGATTTTAACCCGGCAGTAAATATACAAATATCGGCAAAACGGACAAAACCTTATTTTCATATCTACCTTACCTTTATTTTGACCAGTAGGAGCCGAAACTTACCGGAACGTACCGGCCTATTTCCATTATTTTCTTCAGACTTCAAATTTTGATTTTAGGTAGAGGACACAAAGACAAACAAAAAAGTTCTTTACGAAAAAAAAAACAATATTCTGAGTTTTTGAGATAGCGGCCCCCAAGCGAGAAAAATCATAACTCGAAAGCTACGAGGGATGAGACAAAAATACTTACTACCAAAAATATGTATTTTGATGGCGTTTAACCTATACTCGTAATTAAAAAAAAGTATGCCCTTTTCCTTCAAAAATCGTCGCCCTTTTTCTTCAAAAAACGTCGTTTTTCGAACTTTTTCGCGAATATCTAAACAATTATGAAATTTTTGGAGAAAATGTATTGAAGTCGATGATACACCTCCTAATTTGGAATAAAAACTTTCTTTATGCAATTTTTCGTGCGACGCTAAATAGCGGAAAAATTTAAAAAGTAAATTTTTTAAAAATATTTTTGCTTATATGCTTTTGAAAATTTTATTTTTACGGTGGTATGATGTAAATGTATCCCTTTAACGAAACAACCATCTTGAAATGTACTAATTCTCAAAATAATTGTGCTAGCCTTTGCTAGATTTAAGCTTGCTATGCTAGCAATTTGACGGAAACATATTAGCTGAGGGGCGGCCAGCAAAAATTCATTCCATCCCCTATATATACAACTGTAGGGGTCCGCTAGTTCTTAAAATGGTTGTGCTAGCCGGTGCTAGGTCTAAGTTGCTGTTTGACGAAAAAATAGTAACTGAGGGGCGGCCAACAAAAATTCACCCCATCCCCTATATATTCAAATGTAGGGGTGTGTGCTAGTTTTTAAAATATTTGTGCTAGCCTGTGCTACGTCTAAGCTTGCTGTGCTAGCAATTTGACGGAAAATTATTAGCTGAGGGGCGGCCGGCAAAAATTCACCCCATCCCCTATATATTCAACTGTAGGGGTGTGCTAGCTCTCAAAATGGTTGTGCTAGCCTGTGCGAGGTCTAAGCTTGCTGTGCATAACAATTATCTTTACCAACCCTCAAAAGAACCCAAACGTTAACTTAGGGGGGGGGGCGCATTTGTGGTCTATTATTTTCAAAAATGTAGTTGTGCTAGCATTTTTTCTAGTTGCGCTAGACTGTGCTAGCTTCAAAGAAGTTGTGTTGGCCAGTATTGCAATTAAAAAAGGTGCGGGGGGCTAGCGTTAACCTAGCCCCCCCCGGCATAAATTAGAGGATATCCTTATTACTATGAGTGTGCTAGCTCTAAAACAAATTGCGCGGTTGTGTTGAGAGCTCCTGTGCTAGCGTTTTGAAAAAAATCAATGCGGGGGGGGGGGGGGGGGGCAGGTTAACGGACCTCAATATATGCATTCAAAGATGTTATAAAAAATTCAAAATCTTTCCCAATTCAGAGCCATGTTTCTTAGAAATAGCCAAGCCATATAGACTTTGAGAGGAAATGTCGGCCGCCATCGAATATTGAGTTAAATCTGAAATATTTTTATAACCAGATTCTAACAGATTAGAGAACATAGTTTTAGCCAGAAAAAAATGTTGGTGATTCCTGACAACCTAAGATAATCTATTGATTTGAGAGATATATTGTTGAAAAGAATAGTACTTATTGAAACATTGTCTTTTTTCCTAAATAATATATTTGTGAAGCTGGCAATTAAAAAGGACTCTGATCTGATTGCACAATAATGTCTTAGGTAGGTAATTACAGAATTAACATTTTTTATGGAATTTTTATACTAGAATTACCAATAACAAAAATTGATAATAATTTTATTTGTGGGATTTAAGACGTTACAAATTAAATTACAATTTTAATAAATGTCCCCTGTTATTTAAATGAAGAATATTTCTGGTACACATGAATTCATAATACGAGCATACTAAATTCGATATATCTATTTATATTTGTGCACGTGAGTGGGCTCAAATTGGGCCCACGCGACCCTTGGTCTATTGTGACTTACATATCTGATTTCCACTAGGCCAGAGGCTCGATCCTTTTCATTATTCTTTCCATTGCTGGACAGTGGCATAAAGCAAGTTCCATTGTTCTTTCGTCCTCTAAGCACAAGCGGCATTCCTTTTCTTCGGAAAGCCCTATCTTGCTCATGTGTCTTCTTATCCGACAATGATCAGTGTACATGCCAACTACAGCCTGTACCTGCTGTCGGCCAAGTTCAAGAAGTCGTTTACCACTCACTCCTGATGGCAAATTCAGTGCCCCTTTTGAATGGATTAGGTCCGACAACTCTCTCTATTTGTCTACAAGTTGCTGTTGTGTTCACCTGGAGAGGGCTTCTTTAGCTGTGTTGTAAGCTATTCCCAATAATGGTTCTGGTCCCATGAAGGCCGTTGCGGCCGGCTGCTTCGTAAGAGCATCAGCTCTTTCGTTGTTTTCATATCCTGTATGTCCAGGTATCCATATCAGCGCAAGTTAATTTTCTTTACCTAGCTTGGTGAGTAGTTCCTGTCAGTTCCATACTGCCTTGGATGAACAACGGCTAGATTCAAGGGCTTTTAAAGCCGCTTGACTGCCCTATAATATTTTGGTTGACTTGCCTTTCCAGTTTCTATCGATGAGCCACTGTGCAGTCATATTAATGGCTTCAACTTCAAACTAAAAAATGGTTGCATGTTTGCCTAAAAAACACTTAAGCTCAGCCTTACAATTTTTACTACATGCAGCGGCTCCTGTACCATCATTGGTCTCGGAGCTGTCAGTGAATCAACTAGCTGTTGTTCTCAGATGTTCCAAATCTATTGCTCATTCGTTCTTCTCTGGTAGGAGGACGTCATAGGCATGGTATTAGTTAGTTTTGATAGACATAACATCTGATGGTAGATCCAAAGCACTATCCCGCTCATTAGCGTTTTTCAGCTTGTTGAGCACCATGATGTTCGCCTGCGGTTTGTTGATCACCGCCTGTGCCAATCTATACGTAGCACATCTGGCCTCCCTCTTCCGTACTATTTGAGGAGGTGGCAATTTAGAAGACACTCAAGCGCTGCCGCGAGTGCAGCGCCGAAGGCGGCACTAATTGCCAGACACGCTTGTCGTTATAAGGTGGAAAATTTGATTAGCGCGGAGCTCTGTAAGCTCTTAGATCACCAAGTTACTGCTCCATATGTTATCAGTGGTCTTAGGACCGCAAATATGTTTTGACACAAATGTGTCTACAGTTCCATAGTGACAGTTTCGCTTTTGCGGCAATTTTGTCCAGATATGCATTCCAGTTAAGCGTTTTATTTAGGGTAATTCCCAGATACTTCACTGCATTCGCAAATGGGATGGTTTCTCCTTTGAGTGAAGGTGGTCCTAGGTTTTTCAGCCTTTTCTTTCTTGTGATCGGTACTATAACTGTTTTGTGCGGTTCCACAGATAGTTGTTTCCTTTCATACCAGTCATTAACACCTCTGAGATAGTTCTTTGCGAGTTGATTCTTATAAGTATTACTAGATCATCCGCGCATGTCTGCACCTCTACATCCCATAGCAAGAGGACCGCTAGCAGATCATCCATCAGGAGAGACCACATAAGGAGCAACAAAACCCCACCCTTCGTTAACCATCAGAGGCATTAAGCTCTGCTGGAACTCTTTTCGTGCTATGGATGAGGTTTTTGATGTTTCCGATCTTGGCGGTTTCCAAACTTTCGAACAATTCTCGTAGTAGCAAGCTTTCTGAATGGGCTTGTCGAGGTTTGTAGTCAGCCCTAACTTCTCGACTACCTTTGCAGATTATTCAGCACAACTTTACTTGATGAATATATGCCTGCCTCTTCACTCTGACTTCCAACTTTCGGTACTTGGAAATATTCTTAAAGTTCTTTATGAGAAGATTTTAGGTATTGAGTAGTGATACTTCCACAAAAGTTGCAACTCTGGAAAGTGTGTTTACGGTATCTGATCCATTATGTATCAATTGAAATTGCACGATCTCAGTAGGGTAGAAAGTCACAGTTTTTTAGAAACTATCTTAGGTTTATTTTCGTAACAAGGAACCCAATTTTGAATGTTTGCCAGATCTTGATAAATAATCTCTGCAACATGATCATGTATATTTATATATTTCGCAGCAGAGAAAGAAGCTAACATTCTGCAGTCACGTAGTGTATGGACTCCGTTGTTTTGCACCAATAACTACTCTATGTGGGGTATTTGACGATATATTTCAGATACTGCCTTCTTGGAACCACCTGATATCGAATTGTATGAAAAGTATTCCTTTTCTGTGAACAATTTTCTTGGGGCACATTTGTCCACATGACTCTGCATAACCCCGTTCGGGTGCGTTCATTGAAGCTCATTTTCTCACCATCTTTGCAACTTTGTGGCAGAACAGTCATTTACTAATAGTTTAATTATTATTACAGATTCGATATTAAACTTATAAAATCTTTCCATGACCCTAACCAAAGTCAAACAGAGTAAAACAATTCATAAAACGAGAAATATTATCACGTTCTGTATTTTTTACTTCTGACGCCACGCCTTGTGACGCCACGCCTTACTTAGCGTGCAGGAGAGTAGTCCAGGTTTAGGATCGCACTACGTCAAGTTGAGAAGAGATAATAAAGGAGACACATTGATAAAAACAATAACAAGTTTATTTACAAACAAACTTAACAAAGGTTAGACTGTATATTAATAAAGGCGTGTTTAAGTTTATAAATGAATTAAGAGTTTACACTATACCCAATTAATATTAAATGCATGTCTTCTCGAGGGAGGCTTAGTTCAAAGTTTTTCTAGAAAGCGACGTCACTATTTTATTCATAAAGTTTATATGAGGGGGGTTGTCTTTTATTTAAGTATTTGTTTTGATATTAATATGGTAAATCTTTCTGATTTAAGTTTGTCACAGATTTCTAAGGCACTTGCACTACTTTTAAAACATCCCCAAAAATCCCTTTACTGGAAATTTTGATACTTCACTCGTAGATTCGACTTTCTCTACTTTTTAGAATCCCCCGGTTGTCGTATACCTGTGCATACGTCCAACCAGGTTAGGTAAGGACCTGACCGCCCTGGACCTGTGTCCAGGTGGCGTTTTTGTATAATATACATGAATACAGTGTTAACTTCGTTTTTATTGAATATTATTGGTTGGCATAAATCATACACGGCCTGAGTGTACCTAAGAATAATATACGCGGTTACAGTGCAGATCGCGATGCCATATGTCTGAATGTCTCTACGTTCTGGCAAAATTTCTACAACCAACGTCTCGGTGGCGTAATAGGCAGTGTGCTTGTCTGTCATTCCGGCGCTGCGGGTTCAATTACCGTCGGTCGCGACAGATGTTTTGTTTATTGTTTATTTACCTTTTTTTCTTAATTTTGGGTTAGTTTGGGTTAGCCTTGTGTTAGTTTTGGTTAGTACTTGGTTAGTTCTTGTTGACTGAGCCCCCGTAGCGAGCGAAGCGAGCGGAGGGCCATGCAAAGGCATAATAATACCTAGCAATGTGAAAGCCAAAGTGGAATCCGCGGCGCTAGCCGCCAGTAACAAATTAAAAAAGTTACTTTATCGAAAAAAATTGTGTGTCATCATAACAATTTTAATAAACTCGAGGAAACACAAAGAAAGAGATGTAAATCTGTAAGGAATAAAGGCAAAAAATGTACGGCTGAAATAGACTTCGAAATGTATACACGTTAGTAGTGCACTGTAGTCACGTATATTATAACAATGAATACTGGGTCGCTGTATGATAAACAGCAGCCAATCAAAAATATTCGCAGGCGGGGCTGCACTGTAAACGTGTATATTACACAAAAACGCGTCCAGGTGTTCACAGATATGGGGGGATAGAACAACTAGAAGTGTACGCACCTATGCCCTGTACCCAGCTAGATTGAGCGGAGTTGAGAGGCCGAATGAATTTGGCATTTGCCTGCGTATTTATATGTTACAACATGCGGATGGCTGCATCATTAAGGGTTAAAATCGCTCCCGTCGACCGCTCTAGTTATTATAATTAACAGTGAATGTTTATATAACATTTTTCAAGTTCAAGTTCAAACTTAGGACAGGGTGATATTTAATTAGTAGGTTTATGCTTTTTAGTAGTTCATAAATTATATAAACTCATTTACAAGTGCAGAAAGTGACACTTTCTCTCGCAGTGTTTCCGCAACATTCAGGCAAGCAGTCGAATGCGGAAAGGCAATTTCCGTATGAGTAAGGAACATATATTTTCTACAATATAAAAACCAAGTAAATTAAAGATTAGTAAGAATAGTAAAAGTTATTTTTGTCGCACCAGTTCGGGAAAGCGGACAAAAACACACGGTCGTAGAAAAAAAAATTACTTCGGTCACAATAAAAGCTATGCATGCAAGTTTGCTATACAATCAATATAAAAAGAAATTGAAAGGAAATATTAAAATTAAATGGTAACGCGAATTATGTTATTATTACAAATTTAACAGTTTCTTTCTTTCGAAATCATTATTTTTTACTTCGAATTTGTATTATATGAAGAATTATGCATTTTTAGTATTTAATTGCAAAATTAATATCAATTTTCATTGGTAAAAACATGAAATACCAGAAAAATATAAGCCCTAAGCATATAAACTTCCATAAATTCTACACGCTGCAAATTCTGAAATAGTAACTCAAATAGTGAAACGAAATGTCCTCAAGGGACACTCCACAGATAAGGCAGCCGGCAATATGTATTAGCGATATAAAAGGATGAAAAATTCGTTCCTAGGGATGGGTACCATATTTTTAAAGCAATTCAGTCAGAAAGATAGGGGGTGGTTTTTAATATATGTTCTGTCAAGAATATGATGCTAGGGAAGTAGTAAGTATTAATTCTGAAGTCAGTCAACAGTGATAGAGGTATTAATTTTGACTAGGCTTTAGGCTTTTCGGGTGCAATTAAAAATTAAGTGCTTTCCAGAATAAATCAATAATTTCGATTTAAAAAGTTGTGAGAATTAAGAAAAAATATATTTTATGTCATACCAGTACATTATTGTGTTTTTATACCTTAGATACCATTTACATAATGGATTACTTTATGCCCGTGCGGGCATAAAGTCCGCTTTATGGCCCTTGCAGGCATAAAGTACACTTTATGGACTCAAATAATTTAATTGAATGCGTATATTTTTTAAATATTTACATATTGTGAATGCAATAACGAACTAGTATGACATAAAAGTGTGTATGCACCACGGGTATTAACAGATGTGTACGCCCTCGAGCGACTTATAAACCCTCTGGTCAGAGGCCCTCGGGTTTGTAACATTGTCGCCCTCAGGGCATAAACATCTACTTAATACCCTTGGTACATAAATAACTATTAATCGCTGCTCTGACTTTTGGGTGCTACTACGTGATTTATTGGGAGTTTTCAATATACATAGTTTTTTGCATCCAGACTTCAATTTTATCAGTTAGTGAATCTCTAAGTATATAAATATAAAGTAGGAGAAGTTTTATGTGTATGAGCATAGTGTGTTGATAGTCAACACAGAGCGCTTCTATAACTGCAACCATTTCAACTGTATAAAAAGCCGTACGAAAAGATCTAATCCAGCACGTAAACCAGCTTCTTCTGTCGGTTGGTAAAAGTATACTTTGTTTCTAAATCTTTCAATTTTCGAGTTTTAGGCAATGGTCACTTTCTTATGATCACTGATTAAAGGAAACCTTTTTGCGTGTTAATTACTCCGGAACTACCTCCAAGACTATTAATTTTTTAGCAAATTGATAATAGAAGTCTGTAACTCCAACCAGGATTTCCCCTCTATGTATTTTGATACGTCCTTGCTTGTATTTAACTTAATTTTCCTCTGTTTCCAATTCCCGAATGATTTACGTATCACATACTTATGCTTTTTATATTTTTAATTTAATTCAGATTTGATTAAATGTTCAAATGATACTTCTAGTAGCCATCGATATTTGTTTATTCACATTCTCTCAGCTCGTCAGTCGATGCCAGTTTATCATTTCTCGTGATCCTTCTTTTTTAAATAATAGGCCTAGCAGCCTAGAGTTTTTTTGGGAAATTATTGTTTTGGCTCTATAGTAGGGTAGTAGTTATGTAGCAATTGAAATTCCCTTCTGGTTCGGAACTACTTAGCTGATCGGTAATAGACCGCTGGAAAGTTGCTATGTCCGATGGATTCGTCAATATTCACTCGTTTGCTTGATCATCATATATCATTCCAAACATTAAGCATTTTTTTGCTCTCACCATCTTAGGGCAGGTTCCAGTAGAGAGGGCATTAAGTACTTTGACTGACATCCTTAACTATGTTTTTGCTCGATATTATAAAATATATTTTATTTTTGGATCGTTCGGCCGGGATTTCCATCTTCTCTTAACCCGTCAATTACTAGCTTTGCCATACGGCAATGGTAAACATTGAATCTATTTTTAGCATCTGCATTGCAAGTTTCAGATTTTGATAGATGGCGCTAAGTATTCGTTTTAGGTATGTACTCTAAAGCGTAATTTAGTTTGATTTTGATCTTGTTAATGAGTACGTGCGCGTAAGCTGCTACTTTATTTCGACAATACCGTAACGCTTTAAATAATTTTTTAATATTTTTAAAAAATATGGTAAATATTATCTATTCTATTTTACCTTATAAGTATGTAGATTTTTGTAAGTTGTATTTAGTTTTGCCATACGTCTTAGAATTTTTTACATTGAGGTATTTTTTGTTGGTGTTACCATATTGTAACTAACACTAGTCCAATGCAATATCAATTTTTTAACAAGTGTTTATTCAGGCATAGTTTCTCCTTGCAGGAGGCGTTAGGTATTGCCAATTCCGAAGATATTGACGCTATTTACGTTGAGCCTCCCGAAGCTAATGTTTTAAAGGATGAAGACTGTGCAGATAAGGATTCTGGGGGTACAATTGACAATCTTACGGGACGACACCTGAGAGCTGGAGCTGAAGTCAAGTTTTTCAACATAGAAAACATCACTACAGAGCAAGATTATCCAGATCTTCCGATTGCCAGTGCTTCAGCTGCAACCTCATCGTACGTCCCAAGAGTCCCAAGGTGTAAAAAAAGCTACAGCTAGATTAGCATTGATCCTCAAGGGCAAACAAGATATTTTCCCGAACCTAATTTTAAACAATTTACGGATCCTTCACCCGTTGAAATTTTTGAACTATTTTTCGACGACGAAATGATTGATTACTTTTTCAATCGAAGAGTCGTCTCGCTATGCTCTGTTTAAAAATTCACCCGATCCTATGGATTTTAAAAATGAAATGAAATGTTTCCTGGCGATTCTAATAGTAAGTGGCTATGTAATATTATTAGGAAAAAATCATATTGGGAATCACAAGATGATATTATCAATGCGATGGTGTGTGGAGCCATGAGGCGGGACCGTATAAGTATCAATATCAGTAACAGAAAGGGTGGCCCCCAGCGAGCCTTGCAGTTAGGCTACCAATTGGGCCCGTTATGCCGCCAGCCCGAATTAGAGAATCTTCAGAATGCCGGACTTTCTTAGGAATCTCGCATCTTCTTCAGTCTAACACGATGCACTGAATCTGACTACTTCGGCGTGGCACCAAGGATTCTGAATCTTATCCACGAAAAGGCAGGGCATTCAGTAAGTAGGGGTATGGGGGTCTCATCGTCCTCCATGCATCATTTACACTCCCCTTCCTCTGTAATTCTCAGCAAAGTCAAGTGCCGTCTAAGCCTACAATGCCCTGTGTAAAATCCTACCAGGGTCCTGCACTCCTTCCTAGGTAGGCACAACGACCCCCTGGCGAGCCCCTTCGCGGGCCCATATATCATGAGCCTCGTCTGTCGCACCCCAAAGTCGTCCGCCAAAAATCTTCGGCACGACCCTCCGTCTAGGCCTCCAAAGCTCTATCGCGAAGACTCTGGGCGATCCCCACACACGGATCAAGCCCTTATATATATACGTGTTTAGCCATCTTTGGTTAAAGCGAGCGCGTGCGGACCGACTTCTGCTCCATGAGTGCGGCCTTGTTGTCAGAGTAAAAGAAAATCCTCCAGCCACCGACATTGAGGCTTAACGACTCCCAGATCCCCATCATGATCGCAAACATTTCCGCTTGGGAAACCGTAGTGTGCTCGCCCAGTGTAGTGGATAATTCCCGCTCCAGGGTCTCACAGTACGCACCAGATGCAGATAGTGTTCCCATTCTGGACCTGTCTCTGAACCAGACTTATCCATCCCAGGCTCCCATCCTTCCCTCCATCCAATCCTCCTTCGTAGGGAAGAGGACGTTTAGCCCCTCGTGGAAGCCTATTTCAGAGACCATCACGTCACCTGGCATTCCCAGAATGGTTAGGTCCTCAGACAACCACCCCATACGCCGTAGACCGCAATGGCCATGGCAGAAGTCACTGTCCCTCCACATCGGTACATCAGCCAATCTCATGGCCGCTCTAGCTGCCTTATACCAAATCCAACGACGGAGGTACCCCCACCAGCGCCCCCAGGGCCCTTGTGGCCGCCGTCTTCATGTCCCAATGATGCAGAGGCATGCAAGTCGCTGTAATTTGTCAAGCACTAGTTTGGACGCCGTTTTCATGGATCATGCCCACCAAACGACCGCTCCTATAGATCCACAACATAGTTCTCGGCACAAGTCCCCAGATCCCCCACAGCGCTCACTCTGCGGTTAGCCCACAGAGCACTGAGTGTCGCCGCGGTCTTGAGCCGAATGTGTTCTTGAAAGGTCATTTTGTAGTCCCACCATACACCCAGATACTTGACGCATTTCTTAGCCACAAGGGGGGTCCCTTTCAACGTGATGTTAAAAGAGACCTCCAGCTTCTTTTTCCTGGTAGGGATAACTATCTCTCCTTGTTGGGATCCACCCTAAGTTCATCATCCCTACACCACTGCGAGAAACTTGTCAGGTCAGTGCTTTCTCCAGAAGCTTCTGCAGTATCCCCACCTCAGTACCTTGTGCCATAATCACAGCGTCGTCTGCATAGACCTGTACATGGATTTCATGCTCTCCTCTCAGAATGCGTAGGATCTCATACACCACTGGATACCACAGGAAGGGATATAAGATTCCCCCTGAGGACATCCCCGCGATGACTCAACTCGAACCACCTCATCTCTCAGTCTAGCCTCGCCCCTCCGCCCGATGAGCATAGAGCGGGTCCAGGTCGTTCTGACTGGCCCCAATCTCGTTCGCTCCACCGATCGGCAAATAGAACCACACCGACAGCAGTTTGCCCCCTCAGCCCCTCCTCCAGCCTGAATACCAGGTGCTGAAGAGCCGAGTCCACCGATCTGTCCGTTCGATATGCGTGCCGTTCCGGACTTAGAAGAACCCTTAGATCCATCTATTTCCTGAGGTATCGGTTCACCAGCCTCTCTAGTGTCTTAATCGAGGCGCTGGTGAGACAAATGAGTCGATACGATTTCGTATCGGTATAGTCGTTCCTTCCCGCCTTGGGAGTGAACACTACTCTGCTGTGCCTCCAAGGCTCCGGCACATACCCTTGTCCGATGGAGGCCCTGAAAAGGTCAATTAGCGGCGTGCTAAGGAGTCCTCCGTCGCCCTGCAATAGTGCCGGGAAGCCCCATCCTTACCTGCCGCCTTAAACGTGACAAGGATCTCGATTGCAGGTGACCATCTTTTTGGAAGTGATATAGTCAGACCTAATGCTAAACACGGCCCCACCCCCCACCTCTCCGGCTTTTGCCGGTTGAGTCTGGAAAGTGTGTGGTCAGTAGCTGCTGCAGAGCATCTGCCCAATTTTACGAATGGGTCCCTTGACAGCACCTTGCAGAGCCTAGCAGTGGCCGGGGCTTGGGATACCCCTCCACAGTAGGTCCTCAAGGTGCTCTTTGGCGACCCTCTCAACTATATTTTGTACTGCCTCCGGGCCTCGTTATAAACGTCGCAATCAGTATCGACCCCGTTGTGTCTAGCCCTATTAAAGAGCTTCCTCAGCTGTTTCCTAAGGTTCTCCAGAGTAGAACTTTTCCCTCTACAATGTCGATTAGTCGCAGGGCAGCTGTTTGCGAAAGTCCCAGCAATCGATGATCATATCCACCTTGCGGCGTCATCCAGCTCATAGACGGCCCGGCATTGCTTCGGCATGTCCCTTAGACGCCAACCAAGCTCCTCCCTATTGAGGTCCCAGTTGGTTGCTCTGGAGCTCCTAACCTCCTCAGCTTTCGCTGAGGAAGGCCTAAGTTCTATGGCAATGTATCTATGGTCAGACATCGAGTCCTGGGACCGTTTCGTCCAAATTATGCGTCTTCTCCATCTGGCTGATAATTCAAAACAGAGCATGGATGGTAAAGTGTGGAAACTAAGGCATTTTATAAACAAACTAAACGCTAAATATTTGGAAAACTATCAGCCAGTAAAACACATCAGCTATGACGAGAGTATGATAAAATACTACGGTAGACATCCATGTAAGCAAGTCATACGTGGGAAGGCTGCGGCACCATTTGTGACAATGTTGTATGAGCTAAAACGCGCAAAAGACAGACCTTATGAACTTTACTTTGACATCCTTTTTACTGTGTTAGATCAGTAGTACTGTTCGCGAAAACCGCATTCTCAGAAATTGTCCCATGTCGGACAAAAAACCTTCACAAAAAAGAATAAGGTGCATACGAAGGAATTATTGAAAAAGGAACAGGTATTATGGTAGTTCGCTGGGCAGAAAACAACTTTGTTAGTGTTGCATCAATCTGTCACAATATCTCACTTATATCTCATTTAAAATGCTAGAGTTCTGCACAAAAAATAATTCTTATGGTACCTCGTTCATTTTTGATTGGTAAATATAGTGCAGGCATGGAAGGTACACATCTCATGGATGAAAATATATCAAGATACAGGGTAGGTACTCACAGCAAAAAATGGTGGTGGCCTATTTTCACCTGGTTTGGTAACGTCTCACTAACGAACGCCTGGCAATTACGCAGTCTGGTGGAAAGCTGACGTAACTGGAATTTCGAAGGGTAATTACAACATGTTACTTACAAAGTTATGGAACCATCTATAAGCCTGGTGACGACCAAAAATCAGCCTTGTCTTTGAATAGAATTTCAGACGAGGTAAGATATGATGGACAAACTATTTAGTTGTTGAAACTCCGGATAAAAATGGGAAAATATGCGCAGGTGAAGGCTGTTCATCGAGTGTCCGTACAATGTGTAACAAATTTTACTTTGGGCAATTACATTCCATGATTTTGTATATTTCATATCAAGTACCAATTTATTTCAATATTGTTATGCTTTTTAGTTAACATTTAAAATTTTTTTGTAAAATTTGTATGCGTTTTAATTAGAATTATAATATTTTTGTAAAAGTTAATATTTTGAATAAAAAGTATATATGAAAGCCTAGCATTACCAGGGTAACAGTATTTTTTTTACAAAATGGTGAAAAGACATTTTATCGCATGAAGCAATCTTAATTGCGAACATATGAACATATATTTCAGATCAAGAACTAAAAAAAAATAAATATAAACATGCCCTTTGAAGGGTTAAGTTGAAAAGTAAAAAAACTAGGCTGTTTTGTAGCGAAAAACAACTTGTCTCACCTAGATCATTTTTCTCCGTTTTTCCTGAAGTTCCTGAGTGGGGCACCTAAAGCGCAAGCATAAAAATCAACGCACAAAAGAGTAAAATGTGCCTGCTAATGTTTTACTCTCAGTGCGTACACCTGTACGACCTTGATGTTGTATACTTGACTGTATGTCAAGATTGTGACTCTTTCATTTGATGCTCTGAAATGGTACTTTTAGAAATACGATACTGAAGCCATAAAATATCAACTATATAACCTAATACATGTTGCTTAGTAAATCTAAATCTTTTAAATATCTTTAAAATTAAACTGCTTTTATATTCTGCTCATTTAAAGTCCTGCTGGGTTACCTACAAGCATACACATTCATGAAGAATAATAAGACTCCTAAATACATAAAAAATAGTTAATATATGAAATCGGTCGTGATTTAATACCATAAAAAATAACAATATTTTTAAAATTAAAATATAGCTTAGGTAAACATTTCTTATTTTTAGAACTCCAGATTTGATAAAAAGTATATTAATTCCGTGTGACGGGATACGTTTATGTGGTTCATAAAAATTGATAGAAATTCAATATTATACATGTCTTTTTACTTCTATCATGACACCATGTATTTATACTTCAGCAGAAATCTTTTTGACTTAACTCCATAAGGACAAAACTGTCATATCTTAATTGCTTTTGTAAGAAACCTAAATTTAATTTAATCTCAAATGCGAGAAAACTTCCGAAAAACTTAAACAATTAAAGAGATTAAAAGTAAAAAAGTGAATTGGCTTACAATCTAAGAGGAACAGCTTCTATTAGGGAAAATCCAATCTTGGCAATTTTCAGCATTCAAGAAAAAGTTGTTGGGGGAACTCACCTAGCCGAGTAATTTTCTTTATTGGAGTTCTGACGCTCTATTTGCTTTCCGTAGATATTCGACCTCTGTTAACCAATCTTATTTTGGTATGCTATGGTCCAGTTAAAGAAGTTCTTCTATGTACGCTGACGAAAAACTGTACTGATATTCCTTGAATATTCTATGAATGAAGCCCCTGTGTTTGGAAACAAAATACAAATTTCATAGTGTGATAAAAATCTAATAAGATGCAATTATTTTACTGAAATGGAAGACTTCAGTTTTATGTCATATTAGCATCATGTTAGTAATGTAGTAATCCGGCGCTTGCGAGCATTAGTCATTAGTTAAAAAATAGTTAATTTAATTCAAGCTAAATCGTCACAGAAATCTAGTATATTTGAATTTAAAAAATGAAGGTGCCAGGGTAAGCTCTCGAAAAAAAATACGTCTTCAGCATACATACAATCGAGCTATTAACTTAATTCGAAGAGCTTTAATACTACCCAAAGTTGACAAAGCTTTTAAAACTCATATTTTAGTGATTTAGTTGAAGTAAATAGCACTCCATTGTAAAGAGATGAATTTAATTGGCGGACGTATACAGATCACCTGATTTGGCAATACCGAGTATCATCTGCGATTCACAATAGAGACGAAAGTAAACTGAATCCTGGAGGAGCTAGGGTGCTGCTGGAAGAAAGGCATATGGAAATATTTGTGGAAAACCGTCATATTTGTTAATTGCTTAACAAACGGTCCATATACCTGGTTCACTCGACGGTTTAATTTTGTTTAAGGCCTGGGTCAAAGAGTTAGCAGTTAAGAAAGGGTGTCACTAAATTTTTAACTAATATATCTAGGTAAAAATTTAGTGGCACCTTCGCTTAACTTAGTCAATGATTTTTACACATTCAAATCAGGGCAATAAAATTTAGAAACATACCCTAGATAATAATATCGTGAAAATTGACGATAGCTTACCAAAATGAACATCTGGATTCTAATTAAACTGTTTATTTAAATAATACACTCCAAAGACAATATTAATTCTATCTCAAATTAATTTAAGGCTATGGTATCGCCCATAAATCAATGAGAACATTATCTATAATGTTTTTATCTAGAATTTCAGACTATTAAATCAACGCAAAATAAAATACTAAGTTTTAATCTATATCCTATAACATTAATATTGCCCAATTGCTACCTTGACATAATTCCAACCAAACGTTAAATTCATATAGGTCTGACTAAATGTAGTCAATCACGAAACACTATAAATAGGAAATATTTGGCTTGACTGGCTTTATTCTAAATCAACCCCATGGCAGCGATAATATATCAAATCAATAAAAATATACTAAATCAATAGGATAACCTGTGAAGTAAATATGTATATATAACCGGCAAATATCTACATGTATAAACAAAGTGACTTATTAAACAAAACTAACCTACATTAATACCATGGAAGCGATAATATTATTAGACCAATAAACAGTTAGTAAAAATGTACTAAATCAATAAGATAACCTGTGAATTAAATAAGTATATATAGCCAGAAAGTATCTACAGGTGAAAACGAAATGAGCTCAGTTCTGTACCGGTATCAAGGCCAAAAATTAAAGTTAAAATGGCAGTTATGTGAAAAAACTTTCTGCCATGAGGCTTACAGCCAACTACAGTAAAAATAAAGTAATTAATTAACATAACATGAGAAAAATGAATTCTCTACTCGAGACAATATCAGATAGGATAAAGAAGAAAACAAGTATCTCTAAGGCATTTATGATAGGAGGAAGAAATAGGCATTATACACGATAAAAGATGACCTACAATGGTAAGCTCAGTAAACAAAATCGAAAAATATTTGTAATATATCGTATATCACCGAACATTAACAATAGACTAGAAGGTTCACTCTAGAACAGCCCCTAGCATTTCCCTACTTGCCCCGTCGGGAACCAGGTGAAATGCTGGTTAACCGCTCAAGCCTCGTGCCACGTTTCACCCCGTTTCGTCTAAAGTCTGGCGTCTCGCTACATCAAAAGTGCCGACTTAGAGTGGGCCTTCTAGTCTCTTATTAATGTTCGGTGGCGATATAGAACGCAAACGACCCACAGTCGTTTAACAGTAGATTCATTAATAAAAATGATAAACAACGATAATAAGTATGCTACATGAAAGTAAACGACCTACAGTCGTTTAAAAGTAAGTTCAATAATCAAAATAATGATTAACAACAAAAGTTACGATATATGTAAGCAGACGACCTACAGTCGTTTAATGGTAAATTCATTAAACGAAACAGTATATAACGATAATAGAGATAATGAAAGGTCATTAATTTTAAAAAAGGTAGATCCTACCTTAATTTAAATAATTTTAACCAACCAATATAGACACACTAATATGCAACAAACCTTGTTTTACAGGAAGGGTAACCACACTATTCGTCACACATCGTTTTTAAGCAATATGGCCGGTAATTTCAGAATAAACACTTACTAGCTTAGTTGCCAATTAATTCAACGACACAATCAGGCTGTATTTAGACCTGATGGTCAAAAATAACAAAACTAATTTTAGATACTCAAGTGTGTGCTCGCTTTGAGTGTCCAGACGAGAAGGGCTGATCAATTCCTACAAAAAAAGAATATATACCACATCTATTAGGAGGGCGCTCCAAACGGAGTCATCCTTCGAGCTACTCGGAACAGCAATTGTCGATACTGATGGATTGTACTCGAAAGTAAGGTAGCGAGAGTATCGACAACATAAAAGGGAAAAATCGCAACGGATTTTGTAACATTTACAAAGTTACAAAAGATGGAACTAATTCTCTTCACCTTTAAACTGTTCCAAATATAGTGCCAATCTCTAGTTTTGAGATATGAGGTTCATTTTCTTGGGGATTATACCGAACGGGAAACTTAATTCAGGACGGCAGCTAGTTCATTGATTGATGAAAAAAATTAACAGATAGGATGAAGTGAAAAAAATATAATTTAGGTCATTTACCAGAATTTTACAACTAATTAAAAAGAACAAACCTCTTATAGCCTAAATCGGTAAGGTTATAATTATGAGTGCGTTTATTAATGTTTGCATGCCATTTTGAGGTACAGTGACAATGTTTGATGATCAGATCAGCATCACTCAGTTTAATGTGTATACTTTGCATTGCATATGATATAAACCCTTAATAGTTTGAGTAGAAATACGGAAATACGTCTTATCAAAAATACTTACTCCACTTTTCTCTAATTCATTCTGATGAAATTAATCCTTATTTTCGAACAGGTATTTAAAAACTGACATCTATGATTTGTAGTGTACCGATATGTAAAAAAAGCTGATATTATTGCCACATAAATTAGAATAAATAGGTAGCAATTTTAATCTGTGTCCTGTTATTACTAATAATAGAGAGAAACAGAAGTAACATTTTATGTATTCACAAAGACGAATATCTAAAATTATATTACAATATTATATAAATATTAAATTATCAAGATTTAACATTCACCTTAAATTTAATGAATAGATTTTGGCAACTTTTTCCGAATTAGAAAAAATACAGACTAACAAAGGTAGGTTCATTAGTTACAGCTAAGTGTTTACTAGAATCAGGTGCACTGAAGGTGAACAAGACCATAATGACGTAAATCAAGCAAAACAGGAAATAGAGCTAATAAAAATTTTCAAAAAACATGGCAAAGCAAGGAAAACGAAAGCATGCAAAACCAGAACAACACATTATTTTGTTAATAAAATAATTCTGGAAATCTGCAGTATGCTTAAAAAAAGAATATATTACAGTCGATAAAATAAAAAAATTATTAAAAAATTGTCATGATATTTTCCATATTCGATTTCAGACCTGAAAAACTGGTGCAAAAGTATTGGTTCCAAATGAAAGAAAAGGAAATATTGAATGCAAAAATTTGTGATGAAAGTAAATTAGTGTTGCATAGGAAATGCTATGTAAGAACTACAGATCTTTTGAGATAAAAAATCGGTATCAGAGTTATTAAGACATAAACATAGATTGAATATTTGATGCATCACAGTACTGTTTCTTTTATGATATCTTGAACTTTATTAATATTGTTTGATCACTGATTGCTGACATACTTCATTTAAAACTTTTCCCAAATCGATAGCACGTCTTGGTATTTCTTTGAGACTAAGCTTGCACTTGTCAAATTTTCTTTTGCGCTGTGACCATACTATGTCTGGCAGTGATAGGGATGTAATCTTAAAATTCTGTGACTAAATTGCTAAATTTATTCATCAAGATAGTAGTTCCTTTTATGAATTTGAATCTTTAAAGATACTAAAGCCAAAATTTCGTCTTTCATTGCTTCTTCTGAAAAGTAATAAATTTTGTTTTTAAGCCATAAGATTAATTTGAGGTTAGTCCACGATCTCGTTGAGATTTCTTCAATAAAGCCTGAGTGACATCTTATATTATTCATGATAATTAAAGATCTAGGTTATAAATTAGATACCAGCTTTGTTTAAATAAGATCAAAAGAAATGCGAGATTATGACTTCATACTGAAAGCGTAAAATTACATTTTATACATTATCTTTATGAATCCAAAAACTGTCCGTAACAATGAAATAAATACCCATATTTACTTTTAAAATTGGTCTATTATAAAAACAGTAACTATTCTCAACTAATTATCTCATTTATTTTTCTAACGGTTCAGGAAATATACTAGATATGTACTATTTTAAACCGCTCTAAACCTAATAATAAAAAAGACGTCCAACTATTTTCAGAGAATTCTCCTTGTTGCTGACACAATACATCTCTAAAAAATATTTTTTTACACCACAGTATAAACTACTGGTTTATATATCATCGATCAGTGCTCCACCTTCCCAGGATTTTAGAACCAGAGAGGGTTTCAGTTTTATTTTTAATATCAACGATTGTCAATTGCAGCAAGATTATAATTCCATATACTTATTTATAAATTTAATTTTTGACTCCACAGGTAGTCATGGTTCTGGTATATAAATAGTTTTAAGGAAATTTGATAATATTTCACTTGTATCTGATTTAATTGCATTTTTTATTATAAAAAGTAAACTGTACAACGCCGGCTTTTATTTAAAAAAAATATATATTTCAAAAGTTCTTCTTTCATTTTTTTTTCCATACTAATTGAACTCTGCTTGAAACCTTCCATCCTTCGCAAGCTCTCTTAGCAGAAGCGGGATAACTTCGGATATATTTTGTTTGCGTTCACGTGTTGCGATAAAGGCGAAAATACCAGAACTTTGACAATGTAATTCTAAGAAGTTAACAAACTCTGTCAACGCTTTCTCTTAAGTACTGAATTCATAATTTATTAAGGCTGTATTGTCAAATTTCAAGGACAAGGGAAAGGAACTGGTTATTTGTGACACAAAGACCTTCAATGAGCAATTAGCCAGTGGAAACGAGATATTATCTTAAGTTTAGAGGTTATCAAGACTTTAGAATAAATGCTTCTTATTAATTTGCATATGCCTATATCAGACTAGTCTTATTTTAAAGAAATATATTTCGAGAAATAATTATTGAATTAACAACTCCTTGTTAAAACATTTTGCAATTATTCAAATATGTATAATGATTATCTGCATGTAATAGCCTCCACTGAAGGTGTATTTTTTTAAAATAAATACAAGATGGAAGGATGGAGCTGGAAAGAGAAACTATAAGAGCTTTAGTTGATTTTTGGTATAATTAATTTTAATGAGTGTATTATACTGTAGCTATTTTAACACAGAATCATCATTGTTTTTTTTGTAATTTTGTTTTTAATGCTAATAATGCTTATGGTATTATCATTATTGCCTTTCCTGGCTTGAATATATTATAGTATTACTCTAGTACTTTTATTATAAAGAAGAATGTGTATTTATGTGTAACTTGTAATGGTTTACTCTAATTTTACAAACTAACACTTCTATGCAATTTAAAGCGTTAACTATTATCTAAAACATATTATAACATTATACCTGTTGAGAGAAATATATAAGACCAATTTAATCAGTTTCATTACGATCCATGTATAGAAATAAAATAGACCGTTGGCAACATATTTGCTGCTAAAATTTAAGTGTTATTAAATCTTTTGTTCAAAATTTCTTTACAAAAGCGAGCTCTTTCCGCCATCTAATATATTATTTCTAGGTTCACGTCCCGCTCTCTTGGGACCAAGTCTGCCGCCTTTGTTTCCTTTTATGCTGCAATTCCCTTTTCATATTTTCCGCTATTTTTGTTGTATACAAGGTGGTCTACTTAGAATTTCAAAGGATCTTAAAGATAGTCAATTAAAGCATATTTAGGAAACACGCGCCTAGCTATACATTTTCTATACGTATAAAGCTTTGTTATTCTGTTTATCCGTTAGCTAACTGTGTTTAATACGATGCAGTTATATAAAATGATTCTTGCAGAAATTAAAATGTCATAGACAGTAGTAGAGAAGGATTGAAGAGAACCCGTTAGTGCATAAGTTTATACATTTTAGAAAGCACAACTTTTTTTCATGAAACCAGTATAACGGAAGCAAATTAAAGAAAATATCATTAGCAATTTTTTTGAAAAATTTGCTACTTAAAAAAATACAGGGTTCGTTTTGTCGAGCGATATATGCACATGTAACAAGTTACACAAATATATAATCTAAAACATTTCTATGGCGTACGATACTGAAGAAATCAGTTTTAGGGTGTAGAGCCCTTTAGCTCCTATCACAAATAAATTTAGCATTTTCCGACAATGAGCACATCGTCATTCCCTTTCCGCATATTCTGGCAAGTGGTTTATTTTGTCAAGCCTAAGATCAAATTGTGGGGTTGGAGTAAATCAAATAAAGGAAAGATTATTTGATTGTGGTCATGGCTTTCTAACACACTCAAAGCTAAACACCTTCTAAATTCTAATAAACTGAAAGACATTTTAATGCATTGATGAAATGTCCGAACAAATCAAAAAGTGTATCTGTCAACAGGTGCTAAAGAAACTATTAAGAAAATGTTTCTAATCTTAACGGAGATCGATAATTTGTGCCTTAGGAGGCTGTAGAGGAATTAGCTTTACTGCCAAGGAAACGTTTTTCCACGTTGTGGAAAATTACGCAAAAGCCCATTTTAGAACGCAGAAAAGAAGTGATGCTCGTGTTGGGCAGAAAATTAGACCGTGGTGACGAGGACATTATACGACGAAAAATTTAAAAAATGTATGAAGACCAATATCTTCCAGCTTTAGACAATTTAATAAAAATACTTTGAAAGAGATGAAACCGAGATTGAGCACTGAAAAACGACTTTGTGGAAGTAGATCCGCGGAATGGGACTTAAATTCAAAAAGAATAATAAAAGGCAAATTCTAATGGAATCCAGGCGTCTTCAAAAATGGCGGCGGAAATAATTGAGAGAAATCAGTGACTACAGAACACAAGAAAAAAGCAATATTTTTTTTAGATGTAACGTGACACTCCAAGGGATGTTTCTAGCGGTAAGTGTGTACATGTGCGCCGTCAAACCGCGGTAAAAGAATAACAAATTTACGTGCTGGATCTGAAAACGAGTTTGTGCCGAATGCTTTATCTCTCTCGTCCAAAAACATTAGACATTCTTATGTGGTCTATCATGACGACAATAGCGGAGTTATTTAAAGATTGGTTTAAAACTAAATTATTGCCTAATATTCCGCCAAACAGTGTTATTGTTGTGGATAACGTGAGTTATCATATCAGACAATTAAACAAGCACCTTGTTCAAACGCAAGATTGGTAGAGAATAGGTTGCCTTGATAGCCACGGCGGGGAATACGTGAGAGGGAACTGCCTACGTCATCTTTGTGCAGCGCCGCGTCGTTGGCCATCAAGATTCTTATAAATCTTGATCCGCCGTAGTGTTTTAATCGTGTTTTGGTGGATTTGTATCATTAAATCGTGTATTTTGGTGGATTTTTTTGTGCGTTTTATAGATATACTTAATTTAATAGACATTTAGAAGTTTTTAAAAGGGAGCACTATTAAAAAAAAATCATGAAAATAAATTTTCCTTTAAGAAACATATTGTTCAGGACACAGTGTTAAAAATTGAAAAAAATAGTCAAAGATGTACCAGAGGATCTAATAATAGTATATTGTGTTGAAAATAACACTTTTCACACACGTTGCATACTATACTTTTTCTACTACTGCAAATAATATTGATATATATCAAGCATCTTGTCTTTAAATTAAAATTTATAGTTTGCAAAGACCATACACACTTCTACAGCAATTTGTGTAACTAGTTGATGAGTAGGTATTGAGATGCCAGGGCTGGGACAACACTCTACCCGGGGCGTGCTTTTAGGGTTTCGCCCTTCATTCTAGGGTTCCGCCCTTAATTTTTGGAGTTATTATTTTCATATCTTTGGAAAAAGGCGCCATTCACCGGTGGTCTCCTCTTATGGCTTTGCCTTTCCTGGGGGGACCCATTTTTTACATATTCGGGAAAGGGAGCATCCGAGGGTGAAGCCCTAAATTGGGACTCCTTGAGGCATAAAGCCCTGAAATGGGGCCCCTGGTACGAGGCCGATTTTTCACAGATTTTAAAATGGGGCCCTCGGGGGCCGGAGCTTTTGAATGGGGCCCCCGGTGTGGGAGCCTCATATTTGACACATTTGGAAAAGGGGCTACCCCCTGGGGCGAAGCCCTAAAATGTGACCCCAGGGGGCCAAACCCTAGAATGGAGCTATGGTACGGGAGTCCCATTTTTTACAGATTTAGGAATGGAGCCCCCGGGGGCGAAGCCCTAAAATTGGGCCTCAAGCCTTAAAAGGGGGCCCCTGATATGAGAGTCTTATTTTCTACAATTTTGCAAAATGAGGCTCCTGTGGGGGGGGTGAAACCCTAAAATTGGGCCCCCTTTTTTAGAGATCTGGGAATGGGACCTCTGAGGGCGAAGCTCTAAAACGGAGACGAAGCCCTTTAATCTAAATACCCGAATAAGCGTGTGAAATGTCCAGTTTTCAAGCGCAGTTGTTAGTGCGTTTTTGTCTATTTTCAGGGCAGTCGTAGAAAAAAAGCATTTGTCCGCCAAAGGGTATTTGTAAGGATAAAATATTTAAACAACAGCAAGCAAGAGGCTAGTTTGAAAAGAGCACACACAGAAGATCGTTTTGATTGCCAAAGAAGAGTTCTTAAAAAAATGAGAAAGACGACCACTTAGTGTTAAATTATTTAATTTTATTTTTTACCCTTACATGCATTATCATACCTATTATTTTATACTTTTTAGTCAGTTTATTCAAAACGTGGTATAATTTTAAGTAAATATTTTCTGCTTTTTAGTCTCACGTGTGTAAATTATTATTTATCTCCTTTTTTTCTTTTTATATATCAACCCCCTCCCACCCTCTCAGCTGGACCTCAGCTTAGATTTCCTCTCTAAAATAAGGAAATATTTACAGGAACTAAAAACTGAAAACTGCATATTCGTAGCAGCTTTGATTCAAAAGATATAAATTTTTATATATATTTAACCCCTTTCACCCCCTCAACGACTCCCCCAACGACCCTAGCTTTTACCTCTCTCTGGGAAATATTTAGAGGAAATCAAATCTGAAAACTGCATATTCGTAGCAGCTTTGGTTGAAACGCTGTGAATTTCTATCAATATCAACCACTTCTTACCCTCTCAACGACCCCCCACCAACGTATTTTTTAAATAATATTGTATTGTCAGTGAACCTAAATAAATGTACCAAATTTCATTAAAATCGGTTAGTGGGAAGTTAGGTTAAGATCGATTGTAAGATTTGTTGACAGACGGGCACGAAAGCGAGCTAATATAATAATAAAACAAAAACGTGTAAAAATCAGTTTCAAGTAGTGTTATGTTTTGTTACTATATGGTCCTGAAGTAACTGAGTAACTAATTTTTCATAATTATAAGTAAAAAAGCGTTAAAAAAGTAAACTAATTCACATTATCAAAGGCAGCTCGAATGTCTAATGCACACTCGCGGCACAAAGAGGACGTCACACTAGTCGGGATCGTCAGATCAAGGCAACCTATCCTCTACCAATCTTGGTTTAAACGATCCAAAAGCCAAAATTCAAGACAATTGTATGATAATCATCTTTGAAGTACTTAAAATTTTGTCTATAAAAAACAATATTATTGCGATGAACTTGCGGAAAGTATGGGTTAACAGTATTGCGGTTACCGCTTTACCACTGTATGTTCAACCCCATTGCGCAAATATGCCACCAACTTAAAGCAGGAATTCGTGGTAATAATATTTCACCTCTACTTAATTAGTGTATTAACTTTAATTCATAGTGAACCGAAAAAGATTTCTCAAATTAACTGGGAACATTATGTAAAACATGTAAAGGAAATAGAAAAAGCTATCTCTATGTTAAAAATGCAACAGAAAAATTAGTTATTAATTTAGATGACAGTAGCGATAGTGAAACAGATTTAGTTAACTTATTTCCTGCGAATAAAACAAAATTAAAATTACAACTAAAAATAAACATTGCCCCGAACCTAAACTTATTTCTGCTCAGGGCTCTGGTTGAGGGGTTTATTGAAGTTTCATTGTTATAAGTTATTGGGTTGTTTTATTATCTTTTTGGAGTTTTTGGTCGGTTTCTAATATTTTTGAATATACTTTACTGCCTTCCTTTACCGCACAACGTGGTACCCTTGATTTTATGATTCAAAGTTCGACGCTGCAGTGACAACTTTATTGTTCTCGCTTTGAAATGCGATAACTATCTCACTGCTCTAGAATGTATGCTATTTGTTAGTTTTTTTTGTTGGTTTTTTAGTAGACAATTTTTCAACAATTATCTCTCACAGTACCCGTTTCGCTATATCCCGACAATAGATGGTTGAGAAGTTGACAGCAGTGAAACAAGCATCATAGCAACAATTAGGTGGTATTTCAGTCGATCTCATCAAGTTATTTCAATACAACAGTTCTTCCCAGAACAAATACTTCGGGTTCATTTTGCGTGTTTCTATTTTTTTTCCTGTGTATATGTTTTTGAAAAGCCAACTCGGATTGGTTTGCCTTTGATAAATTGCTTCGCAAAATATTGGATATTATTTCACTCTCCCAGAATTATTGATTCACTTGAAACGAATGACCTTATAACAGATTTTAAGATTTCAATAATTGCGAAATATTTTATTTAATCTTTAGTTACTCTTTCATGCCACTACTCGCGTGGTGTATCTTAATGCTTTTTTAAACAGGTTTGTATCTGCTTTAGAACTATGAATCATAAAAAGCAGATCATTTAGTTGCAAACAGAATTTTATTTTTATAAATATATTCAGCATTTTCTTACATAAAATATTCAGCAAAACATCAAATTCTAATACAAGCAAATAGAAAACAATAGCAAGTGAATTCGGAGATCTTGCGGAGTGACTATTTACTAGAAAGATCGTATGTTTTACATTTATGGCATATAAGGACAGTATCAATATGTTATTTATTTAATGATCTGCTGCAAGTACCGCATGTGATTTTAGAGAATCAATTTTTTTCTGCCACAGATAAAGCTCCTACCTCGAACTCTTGTAAGAGGGCTCTTGGTTCATATCCTCTTAATTTTCTTGATATTTCATACATGCAGGCAAAATTGCAATTTTAGGGCGTTCGAAAAGATGTGACGGCTTTGATCGCCTACTGACAGAATATGTTGTTAAACGTTCCACTTTCTGGCCACTGCATTCACGCTCCATTTTGTCATATTGTAGTTCCCTATAATTTTCGGTTTGTTGGTATTTTCTTTATGGCAGTGACACACACTGTGCGAAGATGTTGATTGACATGGTTCTTAAACAGTTGTAAGTTGTAATTAGGAGGAAACAGATGTCCTGGTAATGAGTTCCACAGTGATGCAGTGCGCCAGACAAAAGAGTCCTTATAAAGCGAGGTTCTAGGCGTTTCCAGTTTGTGCGACGAACGGGTTCGCTCTAACCGTCTGTCGTGACTGTCTGGCACGTGCTGTTGGGGGCGGGATGATGCGGGCCATATCCTGGGAACATCTGCCGTGAAAATACCTATAAAACAGGGAAATCTCGACCACATAACTGCGGTGTTCCAGACTATCCAGATCCCGGTTTAACTCCGGGTCGCCGACGAAAAGCACAGCTCTCTTCTGAATGGAATCCAGCAGCTTTAGGGGGAGCACCATCATGCCCATATATTCCTACTGTGGAAACCGGAACCACCAGCGCTGAAACCGAACGTGATTGGGAAAAACCATATGGATCGATTGCGGAATCGTCGCGCATAGTTGAAATCAAAATGACGGATCTGCATTTTTTTGAATGTGTGACACTATTGTCTTATAATTGGAAGAGCCGCTCTATTTGAATACCAATTACTGCAGGCTAAGGTTCTGTTACTTCCTTTCAGTTCTTCAGGGAAGCGGGTTAACTGTGGCGGTTAGAGTATTTGGTAGGTTGTATTCTCCATCAGGTTGTTTTAAACATTACCGCGTGACTTCGTATAAACCAGCACTCCATGTAACTTTTTTATTTTTTATCGTACGGGAAAAATGAAACACTGACATACAAGAAATTTTTTTTTCTTTTCCAAATCTGCAGTGTAATTTCCGTTTTTTTTGCATATATATGGAAAGAGCGACAATAGTATATTATTTTATATGGAGGAAAAGTAACTTTTCCTCCAAATAAAATATGCTGTTTTTTCTTCAAATGTCGACAAATAATGCAAAAACATCTCTTTTTAATAGTAATGATATCTAATTATTATTAAAGATAAGTGGGTTCGCAAGGCGGCTTAGACCGGTGTCGGTGAATAGGCACAGGTTGTGGTATAGTAATGTAACATAAAGCTGTCAGTGGACACTGCCAACAATAATTATTTTTTTAAGATTGCGTCTCCGATTGCGTTTTAATTCCGTATTGATAAGCAGTTATTGAGTAAGTTCGATTAAATAATATCCAATATGTTCCTAAATTAGTGATTTTTAGAAATGCAGTCACAAATTGAGTGATAAATACAAATTGTAGTTTAATAAATCTTGAGTTGTTGACGCTTATTTTGTTGTCTGTTTGTATTGTATCTATGTTGCTATGACAACACTTTTACCTCCGCCGGCGGAAAAGTGAAAAGTAAATCTCCGGCGGAGGAAAAACGAAACTTCACGGCCGCCTACACAGTCGAGTAATGACGGATTTACTGACGTTTGAAGAAAAAAGTTTTTTAATGGAGTTTCCTATATATTTCTGGGTAAAATTGAAGATATGGTTCTTCTGATTTCAAATACATCATACGAGTTGACATTTTTGGTTTAGCATTGTTGTTAGTTATTTAAGTTTAAAGTTGCATCGAATTTACTTTATCTTGATATACGCTATCATGATTACTGCATAAAAATCAAAAATTTTTGACCGGTGGGTAATGAAAACAATAGTAACAAATGTTTCAGAATTGACCAAATGTCAACTTGCATCGTATATTTAAAATGAGAAAGAAATATTTTTCATTTTAAATAGAAATTAGAAATATACAGGACATTCCATTAAAATAATATACACTTTTTGTCGCAAAGTTACCGAAAATGATACAGATTTGAAAACGAAAAAAATTTCCTGTGAGCATAAAAGTTACGAGAGATGCCATTTTATACGAAATCACCTAATACAGTTTTAAACAACGCACATAAAATGTTTTGGCGTTACAAAGCACAATCATTTTCGACCAATATTTCGCAGATTTGTTGGGACACATTGAACAATGATTTAAACTTACCGGCACTATAATTTGTTTTGCAATTTCTAAACTGTCCAATATGCATGGTGCATGCAAGTTGTCAGTTTTCCTTATTTCGTCTGTGGATGCTTTATCGTCAAACCTGATATTGCTAAGCAAAAATAGGAATCTTTGATAACTCATGCAATTCCGAAATATTTCTGATCCTGTTCTATCATTTGTTTAGAATTCCAAAAAATTCACAGTCGTTCACAAAGATGCAACCGGGGGAGACATTGAAAATGCCGAAGCAGAATGCAACCCTTATTATATTTGAGATCTGGGAAAACTCATAAATTGTGTGGAAATATAATAGTTGATAGAAGTTTGGGTGAGATCAGGTTAGATTACGTAAGTTTGGTTTACCAAAATATACCTAATAAATGCATATTACTTCAAGTTTCGTTCTTTTTACAAGCTTTTATTTACTTCCACCTGTGGGTCTCTCTGTCTGTAATCAAATCTTGCAAGCTGAATTAGCACTACTTCTAAATGTCCGATTGACTTGAAATTTGGTACGATGACAATGCAATATTATAATGTTGTTAAGTTTACACGTCCCGCCCTTTCGGGGGTAGGGGAGGGGGCACTACTTAAAGTATGTCCGATTTCGTTTAAAATTGGTATATGGGGGTTTTTGGGGACAAGGAATATGAATTTTCTATCATCTATTTTTTTATCAGATTTTGAAAATTTAAAATGGCGGATTCAACATTGCCGATTTTGCGTTAAATGTTGCAAGTCAATTTTAGCTGACTTCTACATATCCAATTGGCTTCAAATTTGGGATGCGTTTGTAGTTCAAATGAAAATATAAAACTATGGTGTTGCCATTATTTATTCTTATGAAGACAGTGGTGTTGCTTAGACTTTCCACCTCCCTTTAAAGGTTAGTGGTGAAGGCACTACTTAAAGAATGTCCGATTTGGTTTAAAATTGGTATTAGGGTGTTTTTAGGGACAAGGAATATAATTTATTTATCAGATATTGAAAATTCAAAATGGCTGATTCAAAATGGCTTTTATTATATACTACAAATCTAAGTTTTATAAATAAAAATATAATATTTACTAAATTTGTGATTTTGCTATACCATAATACCTACTAAAAAGTAAAAAATAAATAAAAGTAAAAAATAAATTTTTAAAAACAAGCTTTTATTTAAATGCACTAAAAAGAAGAAAATAAATTTTGAAGTAAATCAAACCCATTATTTTGTTACATTAAACATTTTTATATGGTATAAAAGCTTGTCGCGAGAAATTTAAACAGGAAAATCTCGCGACAAGCTTTTATATCATATAAAAATGTTTAATGTAACAAAATAATGGGTTTGATTTACTTTAAAATTTATTTTCTTCTTTTTAGTGCATTTAAATAAAAGCTTGTTTTTAAAAATGTATTTTTTACTTTTATTTATATACAATTTATAACGTTATAAGTGTGGTTGTAAAAAGCAAAAGACCATTTGCATTCGATTCTTCTCACATTCCTCGATTTAACGATATGAAACACGACTACTCTGTTCTGAGAAACTAAAAGTCACCCTCACTTACCCTTAACACAATCTAATGTAAAAAATGACTTTTAGCAGATTACGTAAGTTTAGTTTACCAAAATATACCACATAAATGCATATTACTTCAAGTTTCGTTCGTTCTTACAACTTATAAGATTAGTGGTGGTTGTAAAAACTGCATTCGATTCGTCTCTCAATCCCCGACCTAACGCGATTAGTTCCACTTAGTATCAACTTATTTTAGTCATTTGAGTCGGTTCCAAAACGATATAATCAACTTTGATAGATACACACATAGAAAAGAGTTCTCAAACTGAGGGAATTGACGTTATTCCAAGAGCATATTGACTTTCATATGTGGCAAAAGAATATTACTTTGTGTTGAGAGAAGTATTTCTTCACCTCAGCGGATTCAAATCAAAAAAAATATATCTGAACTTCACATGTTCTTATGGCGAGGAAAAGTATTTCAAAATAAATATTTGCTTCTTCATAAGGAGAGGAATGATCTGAACTCCTCGCTGTTTTTAGATCAAGAGATCTTTTCTATGTGTGTAGTCAACTTTCGGTTACTTCCACCTAGTCTCAACTTATTTTCAGTTATTTGAGCCTATTTCGATACGTTATAATAAATTTTCATAGATTTGGTTAGTTCTGGTTAGTCGTCCAATCAACTTTCGGTTAGTTTCCCATAGTCTTAACTTATTTTAGTCATTTGAACCGATTCCGATACGTTATAATCAAGTTTAATGGATTTGGTTTGTTTTGGTTAGTCGTCAATTAACTTTCGGTTGGTTTGACTTAGTCTCAAATTATTTTAGTCATTTGAGTCGATTGCGATACGTTATAATCAAGTTTAATAGATATGGTTAGTTTTGGTTAGTCGTCTAATCAACTTTGGGTTCATTTCACTTAGTATCAACTTAGTTTAGTCACTTGGACCGGTTACGATACGTTATATTCAATTTTAATGGATTAAGTTATTTTTGGTTAGTCGTCGAATCAACTTTCGGTTAGTTTTACTTAGTCTTGTCTTATTTTAATCATTTGAGTCGGATCCGATACGTTATAATCAATTTTAATAGATTTGTTTAGTTTTGGTTAGTCGTCTAATCAACTTTCGGCTAGTTTCACTTAGTTTTACCTATTTAAGTCAGTTACGATACGTTATAATCAATTTTCATAGATTTGGTTAGTTTTGGTTAGTCGTCCAATCAACTTTCAGTTAGTTTCACTTAGTCTCAACTTATTTTAGTCATTTGAACCGGTTCCTATACGTTATAACCAATTTTAATAGATTTAGTTAGTTTCGGCTAGTCGCCAAAATTCGGTTCGTTTTGCTTAGTGTTAACTTACTTTTATTTGTGTAATCTCTTCCGATACATTATAGGCCGTTTTGGAGCTTTTGGTTAGTTTTGGCTAGTCATTTAATCAACTTTCGTTTAGTTTTAGTTAGTTTTAATTTATTTTAGCCCTTTGAACCAGTGCCGATACGTTATAACCATTTTTAATGTTTTTATTTAATTTTGGTAATCGCCAAAATTCGGTTAATTTGGATTGTTTTTAACTTACTTTAATATTTTTAATCTGTTCCGATACGTTTTAGCCATTTTTGGTGATTCTGGTTACTTTTGGTTAGTCCTTCAATCAAATTTCGATTAATTTCGGTTAGTTTTATTTTATTTTAGTCATTTGAACCGGTTCCGATGCGTTATAAGCAATTCTAATGTTTTTGGTTAGTTTTGGTCAGTCGAAAAAATTCGGTTAATTTGGATTAGTTTTAACTTACTTTAATATTTTTAATCTGTTTCGATACGTTTTAGCCCATTTTGGTGCTTCTTGTTACTTTTGGTAAGTCGTTCAATCAATTTTCGGTAAATTTCAGCTAGTTTTAATTTATTTTAGTCATTTGAACCGGTTCCGGTGCGTTATAACCAATTTTAATGTTTTTGGTTAATTTTAGTTATTCGCCAAAATTCGGTTAGTTTGGGTTAGTTTTAACATACTTTATTTTTCTAAACTGTTCCGATATGATTTAGCCCTTTTTGGTGCTTTTGGTTAGTTTTGGTTAGTCATTCAATCAACTCTCGGTTAATATCAGTTAGTTTTAAATTATTTTAGTCATTTTAACCAGCTCCGATACCTACGCTATAATCAAATTTAATTGGTTAGTTTTGGTTAGTCGCCAAAATTCAGTTCATTTTGATTAGTTTTTCAATCAACTCTCGGTTAGTGTCAGTTAGTTCCAGTTTATTTTATTAATTTGAACCGGATCCGATACGTTATAACTAATGTTGATGTTTTTGGTGGTTTATGGTTAGTCGCCAATGTTCGGTTTGAATTAGTTTTAACTTACTTTTATTTTTTTTAAATTAATCTGTTCCGATACAATTTAACTCTTTTCGGTGCTTTTGGGTACTTTTGGCTAGTTTGGGTTGGTCGTTCAATCAACTTTCGGTTAGTTTCAGTTAGTTTTAATTTATTGTCGTCATTTGAACCGATTCAGTCCGCATAAACAAACTGACACGATCTCTAGCGCGTATGACGTGATGTGGCAAATGTAGCATGCAGTTTTTCGCGATTTGATGCCCCATACTAGGAAAACAAAAACATTTTCAATGTTAAAATGAGTGTGATTTTACTTCTTAAAACCATTAAAAGCAATAAGCCATGAAAACCAATCATCTCCATTTTTGTAACATCCTTTGCATCATGCTCTCGATGAAACTTAGGCGAAAATCATGAAATTTGCTAATTTAAACATTGAACAATCACGTCATCATCAGACATTTTCGTATAAGCGCTCATCTCACTAGTTGTATCACGTGCTCAGTGCTTTGGTCCAGCTAATATTTTATTACACTTTGTTTTGCTAAATTCACTAGTAGTGTTATTTCTGAACCATTACTTCTTTTTGCGAATCAGAATTTTGCAATCTTTCGTCCGTACCTTCGTCTTCTGAAATATCTAAGTCACCTATTTCTTGTTTCAAATTTGAATTGCGATCATATACCTCTATAAGCTCATCTTCTGATATATCTGGCACACCAGTCTCCTCTTCTTCGGATTCTGCATCACTAATAACAGTCTGGGCAAAGGCTTCCAACTCATCTTTGGTTAATCGTTTGGGATTTTTATCCACTGATCGATGCCTGAAACTGATTAAAAATGAATGAAAAGTAAATACTTTTAATAATCACATATTTACATACTGAGCAAGCAATGCAGGAAACCAAATACCAGCGCAATTCTTACGAAAATATCTCACTACTCTGCTCTGTAATCAAATCAATACTGCGCGTATATCTAGAGGACACATATAGCGAAGGTTAGTTTGGTTTGGGCCGAGAAAATACTCATAGTAGTTCGGAAGCTTTAGGAACAATTATTTTGGATTTTGGTGTACTTTTTACCTCAGCGCGAGAAGTTCAAGGTTAAAATTGATATTTTTTCATCATTATTCGAGCTGAGTTTTAGCAAACAGTTTTATTTAACTGCACCTGAATCACTTTGTTTAAGTGATAAATTTAGTTAAATTAAACTACCATACGCTTGCAGACATTACCTTACAATATAAATTACTTGAGAGAAAGAAATCTAAAAGGAGAGGCGACAATAAGCGTCGACACCTTTCATGTTGTTGTACCCGTTTTTGGTGACCTTGACTCTGCTCCGTTGACAACAATACCACTAAGTATCGGGAGAAAAATATTTTAAGCTTGTAACATTTTAAATTTCGTATATTTAAATTTAACTTAAATTTCGTTTATATTAGGCACATTAGATATGATTTCGTTGCCAAATAACGTTCCCAAACAATTAATCGAATTTCGACATCACTCCGCCATCTATTATAACTGTTAAATGCAGTAAATTTCTAGGCAAGTACCTGCGTTAATGTTTTCAACACCTTAACAGCTTATAGGTTAGAGTGTATATATTCCTCTTATTTTTGAAACCGCCTAATAATTTTGCATATTAGTTACTACTTTACCTTATGCCTTGTTATTTTGCCTCGCTTATAAGCATTTGTATTTTTGCTAAAATCATTTAATGATCCGTACTCAATGAATATAATAGCTCTCTACTGATATTTATTGCTCGGGCTTTACATACATTATTTTGTTTTACTTATTTTTAATTTAATTCCAGCTTAATTATCTTATCACCTAAACCTACCTTAACTTTTTAATTTTACCTTGGCTTACCTATCTTTTACTTTATTTTGAATTATCATTGAGGTGAGCTGATGTTATTTGATTGATAGTTGATGATATTCTTTACTAATTCATTTGCTAATTAATTTTATTGGATTGATTTCACTTTATTTTAATAGACACCAACTACTGTCTTACTTCACTAATTAATTGTTAATTAATTTCATTGAATTAACTTTATACTATTTGATTAATTGTTAGTGACTTACTGCACTAATTAATTTGTTAATTAATTTTATATTATTTGATTAATGGTTGGTGATTGACTTCGTTGATTGATTTGTTAATTGATTTTCTATGTACCAATTTCATAATTATTAGCTTCACTTTCTGAATTGATTCATTGTATTTCTTAATTAAACATTAGATATCGAATAACTTTAGTACCATTTAATTCTGCCGTGATTAGCGAAAACGCGGCATCTGCAAAATTCTTTAAAAATTAGATATTGGTATCTGCGTTAATGTTATTTCAAATTCTATCATTATAACTTAGCTAAAACGCCGCAAACATTACCAGAAATTAATAAACTGGTTATTATTTTGCGGTATCTGAAACAAATTTCCGTTCGAACTTAGAAATAACGCGGCATAGCTTGCTAGCTTAGGAAAACCGCCGCAACTGAGCCCCTGATGCGGCGTTTCTTTTAAGCATGGGTCATTTGCGGCGTTAATGCTAAACTTAGTCGCCGTTTTTTACTTGTGTACACTGAGATATAAACCAAGTAATGATAGATTCGGTTATGAAGTTCTTTCTAAAACACCGAAAGGTAGCATTACACCAGTAGCAGATAAACGTGGTAAAAGCCAACCAATAATTTTTATCCCTAAAAATGAAATTTATGAACATATAGAATCTTTCAATCCCGTTATATCGCAATATCGTCGTGAGCATGCGGCAAATGTCAGATATTTGCCCAGCGATATAACAATAAAATGCATGCACGCTGATTTTCTGGAAAAATTTCCGACAATTAACTTTTCATATAACGTGTATCGATGCGAAGTTAAAAAAAAATATATCCTTTACAAAATTCGGCCATGAAGAGTGTGAGCATTGTGAAGGTATGAAACTACACAACCACAAAGAGGATCAGCTTCAACTTGAGAGTTGCGACATATGTAGATTTTGGAAGGAACACATAGATTTGGCTAAATGATCCCGAGACCTTTATCGTCGGCACGTTGCTGAAAATTCTATAACAAACACACTTTTCAGCAGATCTTCAGAAAGTCATAATGTTGCCAAGGGTTGACTCATTTAAAAAAGTTTTGTTCGTAAAAAGACTGTCGGTGTACAATGAACGTTTTGTCCCTTTGGGAGCTGCTACCAGTACCAGTAACCAATCTAAGCCATATGCAGTTCTCTGGCATGAGGGAATTAGTGGAAGATGTCAAGAAGACCTCATAAGTGCATTTTACGCGTTTTTCAGAAAACATAGAGATTCCAAATCTGTCACTCTTTGGCTTACAATTGTTCGAGCCAAAACAAAATCTGGTGTTTTGCAATTTTCTTATTTATTTGGTTAATTCCAGTAATATCACTGCTAACGAAATTAACATTCATTATTTCGAGCCCGGCCACACGTTTATGTCGGCGGATAGCTTCCACCATCAGGTGGAACTATTCTTCAAAAGACAAGGCAAAACGTACGATTTCGGTGATTTTGTTGAGGCAGTTTCAACCGCAAATAAGGGTAGGGTTGATGTAAAAGAAATGGCAGAAAACGACTTTAATAATTTGAAGTACTACGTTTCACAGAAAAAACTAAAGGAGTCCCCCTATTGTATATATTTAAAAGACATAGTCCAATTCACAGCAATCATGGGGGCGTATCACCTTATTAATAAGGTTTCGTACGATAATATGGAACCTTTGAATTGCTTTGACTTTTTACAAGTTATAGCAGCAAAACCAAATTGAATGAAGCTTCCAGAATGCTTAACGAAGCCATGCGGATTCCCAAGAGAGAAAAGGGACAATATCTTAAAAAATTTTAATGAGGTTTTGCCAGAAAACCGGAAGACGTTTTGCCTAAATATTTCAGCTTCTGATTAACTTCCTTTTTCAGAGATGGAACTTTTTTATAGTTTTCTATTGCTTTGTTAATGTATCTGACTTTGTTAGAATTAGAACATTTTTTTTTGTTTATGTACTAAATATGATATAAAAGAACGAAATACAACAAAAAAGAGTTCAGTGTTTTTCTCAACTTATAAAGTGCTTAGGAGAAACGCAGTACTGCATTTTTCGTAATCATTTAATCACCATGCCAATCCACTAGTCTTAGAAAAAAAGCGGCATCTTCCGTAATTTGTGATCTATTGCATATTTTAATTTTTTTTCACAAAATATGAATTCCCCGGAAAATTTCATAAATATGCAGTATCTATTGCCCGTCACCGATTCGTAACTTGCAACGGCTACGAGTTTAAACAAAACCTGCATTTCCTCCGTTCAGCCATTTTTTCACATACGGCGTTTTCGCTAACCACGGCAGAATTCTACTTGAAAAAACTGATCTTAGCTTCTAGTTGTCAGCGAGTGGTTTTGTAATAACTCAGCCTAAGAACCTCAATCGCAGGACACCTGTTGCTTCACACACTAACAAAATTATCAATCAACTTGGACATTGTTTTAAAATTGTAGTTTTTTTTGTTGTCTAGTACCTCATTATTTACCGTCAAACTTATTCATAAATGTATATAGTTATTGAGGAGTGGTACCTAGCACATCATGGGTAGTTTGCAATTCGACTGGTAGAGAGCTGCTGGCGCCGTTAACCAAACCTATATCTCACTAAGCAGCAGGATTTGCACTCTCCTCAACTGCTTCTTCTCATATAACTAATTTCTGTTAACTGGTCATGAATTTGTTTGATCTTTTTTTATTATTATTCATATGTTCTTAAATATTATTCTATATCAACTATAACCTTACTCTCTGCAATTAAACAAAGAAAGAGTGTGGCAAGCTAGTGACAATGACATCTGATCACCTGAAATCGGCTGATGGTGTTTTGATTTTGACGATTATACCAGAGTATAACAAACCACCGAGTAGCGACAGCTGGGGGACCAAATTTTGCTGCGCATGTGCGAAATATGAAGTCCTTCCGTCAAACTGACTTTTGTAACTTTTGTTGTAGCGCGTCAATTACGAATTCTGATAAGTGCGTTTTAGTTTTGAATTGTGTCGTAATTTCAAAATTTTAAAACCGAATAAGTGTATAATCATGCCGGGTATTTCTTGTGCATATCGTGCCTGTTCAATTAGGTCTGGAGATGGAAAATCTTTCTTCAAATTTCCTCTAAAGATTATGACCGGTAAGTACATAGCTACTAACACTAATCCTCAATATAATGGTTGTTTTTTATATTGAAATTTAAATTAATTGTTAGTAATTACTCTTGAAGAATAGATAAATTTTGATACAGGAGTATTAGTGGTGAAAAAGTACAATTTATAAGTGATAAATTGAATTCCAAAAGACGTTAGGTACATGTAATGTGTATTGCTAGACTGTTCTAAGTTTCAAGTTTTTTTTATCCAACAATATATATCTCCACATTCTGCATTGAGCAAAAATTTTCAAAAGTAGAATAATAATGCACCCGTATATTTGCTTAAAAAGTGGTCTTTCTTATTTAGAGTATGTTCCTATAAAATTTGTTATGCTGTTCTCACATGAAGAATCTTTGGGCAATTTCCAGCAAAATAATTCTATTGTAAAGGAATGAAATTATTCCGGCCTGTATTAGTTTGTAGAAGTTATTTGTTGTAAGGCCTGATATTTTTCATAGTAACCTAAAAAGAGAACCTAACCAACGATTTCTATTTCGCGGAAAAGGAAAAATAGAATAGAAGAGGAAGAACGGTTCGGTTTGTGTAAGCACAAAATATTTTGTGTGTGTAATGTAAAGAGTTTCTCTCTATACTCGACGCGCCGAACAGATTCACCAAACACGGAAAACACGGATACAATAATTCTTCTTATTTTATGATTCCATTGATTCCAAACATAGGAACTTTGATTAACACACTCTATTTTTATTTTTTGTATTATGGATAAGAAAAATCGAAATGAAAAACAAAACATTGGGTCGATTCAATCATAAAATAAGACGAATTGTTCCCGCGATTGGTGAATCTGTTCGGCGCGTCGAGTATAGCATAACCTGTCTTTAGTGCGTTTGAATCACAGATGTAATATTCTAGTTTGAATCATACCCTAATTTCCAGTAAATCTTCCCGAATCTTCCGAACAACAAATTTGGGTAATATTAAATATTTTGAAGAGATTATGCTTTTGTTTATCAATGGCTGCTACTATTGTATAAAAGACAATGAAAAGGAGTTTACTACAAACAAAGGATTAAGGATTTTTTGAAAATAGACAGAAAAACATCATTGTAGGTTGGCCCCCTAATAACAATGAGCTAGTTGGGAATTATAGATATTTAGGCCACATACCAGTGGTATGTGATTTAGGCATCAAGTTGGGAACAGTTATTTGTCTCCAGAAAAACTTACCTTAACCAATAATTCCAAAAATATAATTAGTATCTTCCTAAACAAAAATTGAGGTTATCGTCAAAAAAGAAATTAGCAGAATTGCTATTTGATTCTGTTTCTAAAACACCGTAACTAAATCAGCATTATTTAGTTCTTTTATGTGATAACCCAACCTCTTAAGAGACATATTTTCTTGGAAGATTATTGTTAACTTTTAATTTGTTTCTGTTTTTTTTTTGTTTTATTTTATTAAACATAATATTGGTTGTACACAAGTATAGCATCCATATATAAAGGGTGTCTCAATATGAACTGACTATTTTGTTATTTGGATACAACGAAAAGCTAATGGAATATTTTGAACTTTATGCCTTTATTGTAAAACTAAAACATGGGAATTAGGTATGACATATCATATATCTCAAATGACCACCTCGGCAAGTTCATAAACGAGTTTATATCGATAAACTTATAACAAAATTACATCGCACTTGAGGTTTTGCTCTAGGTACTCTAGTTTTGCCAAATGTGTAGATGCCTAATTCAAGTCCACTTACATTTGGATTGCGAATTGTAAAATACATCACATGCAGAACTTAGCTGGCATTCCAAAACTGCAATAATATGTGCCTTGATGTGTTATAAATGCTTCATTTTCTTGGTATAATGAAGCTTCAAATCTCTACCCCTCCTGTATTCTAATCAAAAACTGCAAAATGACCAAGCTTGTGTTAAATATAATTTTTTTAAGTTTTATAAATTACAGTCATCATAGGTAGATCTAATGAAAATTTTCTTTCAGTGCCAAAGTCTGGACAGAAGCTTCTATTAGAAGTGATATACTGGATAAACCATGTTAAACAGATGATGGCATATAGACTATGTGAAGTTCTCTTTGAGGAAATGTATTTTTCTAAGATAACCTCTGCAAGAAAGCACTTCGTACCTTATGCAAGTATTTGGTAAATATCTATAGTGGGTATGTAGGACAAGTCAAGATTCATCTCAAGAACCACCAAAGAAAATCAAGATCCTTGCAGGTCAATCTTTATAGCAATTGTTCATTGACATAAAAAAATCAAAGTATCAGCATTGTTTCTAATGGCACAAACTGTTAGAGCTATTTCGTTTGTCTAATCATTATGACTGAATTTAGCAACATCATGTTGAATTCCATGAGTAGAAAAATTTTATTGGTTGGATTTATTATTTACAAGTGAGTTATAAAACAGTAATTACCCTGATAGGTACTCAAAATTCAGATATTTCACCTCATCCTATAATTACAATAATTCAATAAACAATATGTACTAAAAACACTAGATACCGGTTTTATGAGTTATGTATCCAATAGAAAGTATCTACTGGTCACATAAATAGTTCCAGTTTTTATCTGAGTTGTACTAATTGATATTTGTCAGACACTTTATTGTTACTAACATGATATTGTTTGACTTCAATTAAATAGCCTTATGCTTGTTGTTAATACTGTATCAACAATACCTTCATTATTATTATCACTTTCAGGTCCTAGTATTTCAAAAGATGAAGAAACAAAATGGGTGAAGTTGGATGATATTCAACCAATCAACATAAGAAAAGATAATTGTGTTCTACCTACCTTCTGACCTTTGACCAACTATATATGCTGAAGAGCTGCAATGTCAACCAGGACTACATAATAAATCAGTATATAAGGCCCTTGAAATCAAAATGAAGACAATGACTGATAAGGATAAACACTGCATCCTTTGTATCGATGGGTGATAAACTTCGTACTATTTTAGAAGATTGTATTTTAAATTTAAAGTATATATATTTAAAAGTGGAAGGCATAGGAAGTGACATGGGCTCGAACTTTATTGATTTGACTAAATGTCTAGAAATTACACCTGAAAATATAGAGTTTCAGGTAGGAGGTGAGAATATGTTCTATATTTTTGACCCATGTCATTTAATTAAAGCCACCCGCAGTAACTTAAGCAGACCTTTTGCTTTCAGGGTCATTATTAAATGTTTCTATAATTCCGATAAAAAGCAGTTCCACAGGTCAGCACCTAAACTCACTAATTCGCACATTAATCGCGCAACCTTTGAAAAAATGAGAGTGGGTTATGCCGCTCAACTTTTGAGCGACTCGACTCAATTGCCAGTGGTATGAATACATACATGAGTTTGGGTGCACTTCCAAATGAAGCTTTTGCAACAATTTAAATTGTAGAAAAATCTGGTAATCTGTTTGATATCTTGAACTCTTTATCATTAAATAATTCTTATAAATTTAAGAATGTATTTGACAGATCTGATTCACAGTTGGAATTTTTAAACGAAGCTTTGGATTTTTTGCCAAATTTAAAGGTATTAAACAAAAATGGTCAAGATTATTAAATGTTGGTCTATTACAATAAGAGGTCTTCTCAATTTATAGCAAACACTTTTAAACTGTTGGTATAAATATCTTAAAACCAGAAGACTGATTGTTTAGAAAATTGCTTTGGAAGTGTAAGGCAAGAGGGAGACAATTGCATAAATCCCACACCAATATAGTTTCAAAGTGCCTTCAGAAAACTATTTTTGCAGATTTATTTCCACTTAAACCACATGAATTGTAGGGAGGATTTAGATAATGTTCTCATTATTTTAAAATCCATGGACATGGTAGAAATTATTAATAAGGAGTCGGAGATATCAACTGCAGCAATTTCCTTGCCTGATTGCAATTACCGTAAAGAAACCGTTTCAACACAGAATGCTATCTATTATGTCTGTGGATATTTGATGAAAAGGTGTCTGGAAGTACATTCATGTGACATTTACTATGCTTTTAGCAGAGAATGTACTAGTATTGATGTAGACAAACTTCTGTCTCATTTTAAAGCTTCTGATGCAATTATAGGTACTTTTGGTGATTTATCATCACCACCAGAAAAGTGGGTTCATTTTATATACAGCCTTGAAAGTATTTTCAACTCGCAGTTTGAGAACATATGTACAGGCGAAAAAAAATTCTAATTATTTAGTGAATATATTTGAAAAACTTCAATTTCTCCATACCTGTTCAAATTTCCCCAAGCTGTTTGTATTAAAACTATTTATAAGACTAAAAATATTTTATACTTTAAAATTTAATAATAGACATCTCAAATGTAATAGTTCTGATAGAAAAGGCATTCGGAAATTCAAAATCCTCACACATGTATAGTTGAAAAAAATTATTGCATTTTTCATTTCATAACAATTTACCCTCATTTATGAAAACTTATGTATGTATGTATGTAAATAGTAGATTTTATAGCTGTGTGTGTTCTCTTAAAGCAATATTTTTTTTAAGTTATTTGATCTAGATATGGTATTGTTAATTTGTGCTCATTGCTTTGAGTAATATTGTACGGTTTATTAGTAGGGTTATGTAACGGTAAATTGTTACCATAATGTTTATTTATAAACCTAGTATTTAAGTTAATCGAAGTTCATGTCCCTGGGAAGACAGTTCAAGTTTTATCCCTTTAAATGCTTCTGTTAGGATTTTTACCGAATATATCTGTCAACATTGTTAATAGAGTACCGAGACGGAGGAGGATCGAACAAGGTCGGCGGGAATGTAGGTGCTCTCTTACTCTTGACAAGAGAGGTTGCTAATGTTAGACCATCATTCAGTAATAGTTTTTTTTTCGACCCATGCCTTAGGTATAGAGGACATTGTCAGTCATCCCTCCCTGGGATGGCTTAGTCCTGCCTTTAGGTGGTAATTTCTTATTTTTGGTTGTACACGTATGTCAAAATTTGTTTACTAAACATTGAAATTAAACATTTTTGTTGCATTTCTGCCGAAATCTACGCCGCAAATTTACTTTCAATAACCTATGATTAATAAATGTTGTTAAACTAGTGAAAATTGTTGTCATTTATTTAAATTAATAATTTAACACCATTGTCTTCATAACAGTGGGTGTGAGGGTTAGAATCCCTTAAGGCAACTCGGGTAAGTAATTAAGTACTCCTGACTTACATCTCCTTAGCCTACTGATAGCAGTTACAGAATCAATAAAAACTTTCTGTTTGTGCTGTTGCAAGTTTTAATTTTCCTCCTTATTTCAATGGTTCAAAAAATATACCCAATACTTTTGTAAATATAACTTATCGTAATTTAAAGAAATGGAGTACTATTAATAATAACAAGAAGTTGCTGAAACTAGAAACTAGTACAATAAGAAATGTCTATTTGAGAACCGCTGAAAACGTCGTTATATTTTTCTACTACCTATCAAAAACCTTTGCTACACCCCTTCAATAGCCTCCAAACCAGGCGGGTGTAAGCTCAAAGTGCTTTATTTATATTAAAAATTGACACATCAACATCTTAACATGATAAATGAAATCATGAAATACAGGGGTTTATTTTTCTCTCAACGCGCCCTCATTAAAGGAAACTAAAAATTTAAATAAAATCCCAAGAAACTATTGAGATTCCATTATCAATAAATCGTAGAAGAAATATAAGTAATATATATTTTTATAATGAAAGCTTTCAGAAATTATTATCGACAAGGGTGACAGGAAGTAGGAAAAACCACTATATTATAGAAAAGCTTTACGGAATCGGATTCAAATATGAAAAATGAGCAATTTTCCACTTCAAGTTTTTTATAGTGTAGTCGCAAAGTCGCTTCCTTTCGAGCCACTTCACGGTTTGAGCAGTTTACAAATATGAAGTCCATCTGTCATCGGCTCTGCCGGAATCGGTCCTTTGAACATCACAGGTGCCGACGCTTTATGTCGCTACTCGTTGCTTTGTTATACTCTGATTATACCCTTTGTGCTTGGACATGCGCATACAACATCGATTGGCAAGCTTTCGCCTCTCCTTTTAAGATGTTTCTTCTTTTGTATTACCTTTCCTTCTATAGCAGGATTAAACTAAAGCCATATTGCCAATATGGAAAAATAGTATAATTTACTTTCATATGTGAATTTAGACTTCCTTAAGTCATTGAACGATAATAAAGTTTTTGATTCTTTCTTAATGTCTTAATCTAGACGCACAGAAAGATTCATTTATCAACAAAACAATGCTTGGCTATAACAAGGACTGTTCTATCTCCTCAGGCCCTGCTATTGTTCCCCTTTATTCGCCGACCAACCTTGTTATCATTGAACCTCTAATCGTGTCGGTTTCCCCACTTACATTCCGTTCCATTTATTTAGAGAAAATGCCACGCATTTTGGCGACAACTTGGAAAAATTAATGGTGTTTTTCTAAACGTTCTGAAAGGGAGAACGAATTGTTGCCCTCGCGGCGCGCCAACTGAAAATAATGAAATTATTTCTCCTAAATTTTTCAAACTTGCGCTTTTACAAATGAACAAAAAAACTCACAATTAAATGGAAGATGGCTATGACTGTAATAATTACTAGAATTAAGTTTTATTGTGCAAAATAAATTATATAAATACCTCCAAGCACAAGTTGCATCATAGTTGCCTAAAATAGTTATCAAACACGTCATGAATAAAGTAAGAGAAATTGTAAAAAAGAGAAAATTAGTACGTTATTCGATCAAAAGATCTATGTAAGTATGTGCGTATTGAACTCTGTTATAAGAGGAATAGAGAACATGGAACAGTAATAATAAAGAGAAATCCATTTTTGCAAAATTTTTAAATGGTAATTGCATAATCTGATAAGTTGTTTCTAAAGGTGTATTTACTGAATAGAATTGTTTATTATAAACAATTTAAAATTACCAAGAAAATTTCGATCTAGTTTAAGTGCTGTTATGATCTTTTTCTTGAATTTGTTTCTTTTAGAACTTGAATGTTAGAAGTTTGATGCATTTTGCTAATAATATTCTCGTGGTATGTTAACCCTTAACTACGGAGGTGCGATGTTCGGAGCATAAACTCGGACGTGCCGTCTGGCAGACTATTGCAGGTATTGCGGCATAAAGGCCTAATAATTTTGTAACTGGTACTTCTAGATAATCTTTTAAGTTTTAGGAAGTACTTTAATAAATAGTTTCTTAGAACACGTACCAATTTTATAATCAAAAAGCCAGTTCTTTTCGATATGCTTCAACATGAGGGCGGTTAAAGTGAAAAAAATGCATTGCTATAATTTGAATGTATTTATTACATAAAACACTTTTAAAAAAAAGTAGTGAAAACACTAGGAAGAAATAATGCACAACGAATACTTAAAACTAAAATATTTCAGCAGTGCAGTTCACACCGTCCTTCCTCATACACTATAAACATACCGACCGACGTTTTGCATTTGAAGAACAAATATCTTGTCACGCGGTTTTTCTTTCTTGGAAATAATAATTGACATAATTTTTTTTCTACTATATCTCGATTTATTAGTGACTCGTCATCTTCACTTTCATCACTACTGTCCGCTGATTGTTCAGAGATGCTATAATCAGAATTCTCGCAATCCTCGTCAGGGACAATGTCACTATCACTAGCAGCATCACCGTCTGCTTCGTATATCACTTTCGAAGTGTTTCTTCATAGTTTACATCACTAAAGCGAACTGGTTTTGATGGTCAGGCCATATTTGTGCGAAAATTTTCCGACCGATTTTATTACGTATACCCGGACGTGCCGTCTATCAAACTGCTTCACGGGAAGATCTCTAGGGAACTGACCTGTTTCAAGTCTTAGATATCTGATATTTTTTGTACTGGTCAACCACCAAACCCGCCAGGAATACATGAGGTAACGGCCTTGTGAACGTTACCGTTTTTGACAAATGAAGGTATTTCGTTTTCACACCGCCTCTCAGACGGCACCTCCGTAGTTAAGGGTTAAGACATTTGAACGTACGTATCAAGAAATCATTTCCATGCCCTGTCGTCTTAAGCACCTCCTGCCTCCTGGTTTTTATCCCAGTTATACTTACTAATGCGAAATACTGCAGTTATTCGAAATTATTTGAATCAAGTATTCCGAACCATTGAATAGGGAGAAGAGGCCTTGTCGTCGCCAAGGTCGCCGGATCGACATCCGTTTGATTATTTTGTTTATGGACAATTGAAAACAGTTATATATCTTTTTATGGCAGTGGCACACACACTAAAGGGATATCCTATGGCGCTCGATGAGCGGTATATGTGCGAAGATGTTGATTTACACGGTTCTTGAATAGTTTGTAGGTTGTAATTAGGGGGAAACAGATGCCCTGGGAGTGAGTTCCACAGTGATGCAGTGCGCCAGACAAAGGAATTCTTGTAAAACGATGTTCCAGTTGTACGACGAACTGGTGCCAGGGATGGGATAAAGCGGGCCAAATCATGGGAACATCTGCCGTGAAGGTATCTGTGAAACAAGGACATCTCAGCCACAATACATGTCTGCGGTGTTCCAGATTATCCAGATTACGGGTCAACTCCGGATCGCCGACGAGACGCACAGCTCTCTTCTGAATGGGATCCAGCAGCTTTAGGATGTGCTTTGGTGCGTCCCCACAGATGTGTGAGCAATATTCTAAGCACGGTCTTATTTGTGCTTTGTAGAGCAAGAGCAACTGCTGCGGTGTATACAGTTTTTTGTTGCGAAATAGCGCACCAAGCTTCTGGGAGGCTGATGTTGCAATGCTAGCAACGTGGTCATGCCAGGATATATTGCTGTTGACCGAGACACCCAACAGTTCGATTGACGAGGATGATCCTGCCATAAGGATGTCAGGGCTCGCCGTATTGGCCCTCTTCGTAAACGTGGTTGCTTGGGTCTTTGCTGCATTGAACTGGACCAAATTTCTGTCGCCCCAAGTTTGAACTTTCTCCAGGTCTTGATTAGTTGCTGTAATCCGCTCTTGTCTGCGGTGATAAGTCTCAGTCGCTGGTAAAGGTTCTTCTGATCTAAAGTGGGAGACAAGGGTACTGTCATCTGCAAAACTGTAAACAGGATTATTCGTTTCGGTTAGCAGGTTATTAATATAGATGGGAAACAGAGTTGGTGAAAGTATTGCGCCCTGAGACACGCTCGCGTTAATGGTGAATGTGTCTGAGATGTGTCCATCAACTGCAACGTGCAGAGATCGGTTCTTAAGGAAACTAGAAAACCAGCTGCAGAGAGTGGCTGTCAGTCAGAAGGACGGCAGTTTGTTGAGCAGGGTGGAATACCTTCGAGCTATCCAACGCATTCGCTCGAGACTCTTCGTAGTTCCCAATTGCCCTACTCCATATATGAGTGACATAGGCCAATATATCTCCTGTCGATCTCTCTTTGCGAAAGCCGTATTGATTATCGCTGATTATTCTGTTGTTTTCGAGGTACTTGAGTAGTTGATGATTGATATAGGAATAAACCAACAAATCTAGACTTAAGACTTAAGAACTTTTAAATAAAATAGGATAATTTAAAGATATATTGAGCCACTGCCAAACTACGCAAGGATGGCAATTTGACTTTAATTTTAAAAATAATTTGTTTAATTTTAAGTTCTTGGTGCGTAATGCTTCATTAAAATGCGATGAAAACTGATAGGATCTTTTTATTCTACCTTAGAGTATTTTTCCTGCTCTGTATAAAGTATAATATAAGAGATATTGCATTTTAAATAATTATCCTTACTAAATTTTCTAAAAAATAAAAATTTGGTAACATTATCTATGTCATCTTTGATCAGCAGTTCCTGAGATATTTGACCGTTTCCATATACAGTGTGTCCAAAAAAGTATGCAACATATGGGGAACTTTTTTATTAGTGGTTTCTCAGAAAATTTTATTCTTGATAAAAGTTGGTGCTTGCCCTAAAACAGTAAATGTGTATTTCAAATTTTCCGTACTTCTTCTAGTGCGGGCACAAATGTCATTAATCCGAAATCGCGTCAAGAGTAAAGTACCTTAATTTATAAATATAAAGCAAAATCTTATGAGGAAAAGTTGTTCCAAATTAAAAAAGTAATCTAAATATGAAATTTGAGTTAAGTGCATCAACTTTTAATTATTGTCCTTTTTTTTCTCGATTTTTTCTTAAACGTTACGCCACTGGAGAATGTTTTATTCTTTTGTTATTAGTATATTTGCGGAGTTACTTCAAAATTTATTTAAGACAGAAATTAGTTACATAGTTGCATAATGTTGCAGTTTTTCCAGAGATAATAGCCAGTTTAGGTATTAGTGTGTTGCAAACACATTTAAACACTTTTGATTCAAAATTTTTTCCACTCGAAATCATGAATAGACCCAACTCTTTTCATTTCATGTAAAACAACTAATAATTTATTTATCTTTTGCACCCGATGAGTAAAATATGCCCAAGTATCCTAAAAAGCCATTTAAAATATTTGGTCTTGAAGAGTAGGCCATGCATTTGGTATGAAAACAAATAAATAGCAATAATTTTACTCCGCTCTGACATATGAAATTAATTATTATTGAGTCAGTCATTCCAATTGTATTTTGTAATTATTGTGGACAATTATTTTGGACCAAAATTGTTTAAATGTGTTTGCAACACACTGATACCTAAGCTGGCTTTTATCTCTGTAAAAACTGAAACATTATGCAACTATGTAACTAATGTCTACTTTAAATAAATTTTGAAGTTGCTTGGCAAGTACACTAATAACAAAAGAACAAAGCATTCACCGATGGCGTAACGTTTGAGAAAAAAATTGAGAAAAAAAAGGGAAATTAAAAATTGATGTACTTAACTCAAATTTCATATTTAGATTACTTTTTTAATTTGGAAAAACTTTTCCTTATACGATTTTGCTGTATCTTTATAAATTAAGGTACTTTACTCTTGACGCGATTTCGGAAAAATGACATTTGCGTCCGCACTAAAAGCAATACGTAAAATTTGAAATACTAGTTTACTGTTTTAGGGCAAGCACCAACTTTTATGAAGAATAAAATTTTCTGAGAATCCAATAATAAAGAAGTTTCCCATATGTTGCATACTTTTTTGGACACACTGTATAGTTAACCCTGTATGTTCACCTCATGAACCTATTAAAAGTGTCAATTCCAAAGACTAATGAAAATATATTGGTTTATTACATAATGTTTCTATATCAAGACTGAAAGATATAGCTTTGAAGATTTGTTGAAAATATAATGGATCTGCCTCTTTTAAAAACAACTTACAATAGACAATCAATTAGCTCATGCTTCAGCTCTTGGAGTAAGTATTTTGTTACCTTCTCATATCAGGACACTTATGTGCTTCAGTTATTAGACATATTTTTTAAGCGGAGCTGTAAGACTGACTGGAGACTCCGTATAATTATGTAAAGAAATTTTGTTTTATTCGCTACGTTCAGCTGCTCGCTTGGGAGGCAATGATCGTGCGTGCCAGAGGCAAAGAGTTGAACTTTAAGGATCAAGTCTTATACTATTATGTAATATCATTGTAGAAACATGGTAGCTCGCAAATATTGCATTATTAGATATATATATACTTAAACAACGATGTGCGCTTAGGACCACGCGACAAAAGTGTGAAATACAATAATTATATTTTGTTTTATATATTTTGAAATTACTTGCCACATTGCCGATGTTTAAAATAAAATTGTACTCAAAATATCCCAAAATCCTCAAAAACCACTCTTGCTTGCTTGCTGCCACCTTCAAATCGTTTTACTACTAAATAACCATAAAAACTATACCCTTCGATATGCTAAAAGTAAAATTTCACGTCGAAACCTGCCATAAAATTAACAAAAACTGCCTCTAGTTACAACAAAATTTTCACGTTTTCCTATCCTTGAATCAATTTTCAATTTTTCAATGAAATCTCAGGCAAACAAATGTATATACAGGGTGTCCGGAAATAGCGTCGCCAAATTACAGAGGGTGATTCTACACAAAAAAACATGAACATTTTTTTATATGAACATGGGTCCGAAAATGCATAGTTTCTAAGATACAGGGTGTCAAACTTTTTATAAAAAAAATCAGTTTTTTGTTAATATCATAAATATGATTTTACTGACTTTGTTGAAATTTGGCAGGGTTTTCTGTAGTAATAAGGGGCTCATTTAGCCTTAATTAGATTAAAAATATAAAGTCCAGTGGCGTCCCGGAGGGCATCATACCGAATATTATTGACAAAAAAAGTGTGCGCCGCTGACTTTTTCAAACACTTTATATTTTTTTCGTATTAAGCAACTAAAAATACAATATTTTTATTCTCGAGTTGTTTTCGTATCTTGCGTCGTTTAAAAAAGTAAAAACCGGTTTATTACATTTCCAAACTTTTTTGATTAAATCGATATTTTTATTTATATCTTAAATATGCTTTCACCGATTTTGTTGAAATTTAATAGGGTTATCTGTAGTAACAGGCGCCTCATTTAGCGTTTATTAGATTAAAAATATAATGTCCAGTGGCGTCCCTGGGGGCATCATACCGAATATTATTGACAAAGAAATGTGCGCCACTGACTCTTTTAAGCATTTTATATCTTTTTCGTATTAAGCAACTAAAAATACAACATTTTTGTTTTTTAAATTGTTTTCGTATCTTCAGTTTATTACAGCGTGTGATGTAGAATTTGGTGTCCTAAAGAAATGTAATAAACTGGTTTTTATTTTTTTCTCGAAAACGAAGCGAGATACGAAAACAATTCAAGAAACAACATTGTTGTATTTTTAGCTGCTTAATACGAAAAGAATATAAAATGTTTAAAAGAGTCAGTGGCACACATTTCTTTGTCAATAATATTCCGTATGATGCCTCCGGGACGCCACTGGACATTATATTTTTAATCTAATTAAGGCTAAATGAGCCGCCTATTACTACAGATAACACTATTAAATTTCAACAAAATCGGTGAAAGCATATTTAAGATATAGATAAAAATATCGATTTTATCAAAAAAGGTTGGAAATGTAATAAACTGGTTTTTAATTTTTTTTAATCGAGAACGAAGCAAGATACGAAAACAACTCGTGAATCAAAAATATTGTATTTTTAGTTGCTTAATACGAAAAAAATATAAAATGTTTGAAAAAGTCAGCGGCGCACACTTTTTTGTCAATAATATTCAGTATGATGCCCTCCGGGACGCCACTGGACTTTATATTTTTAATATAATTAAGGCTAAATGAGCCCTTTATTACTACAGATAGCCCTGCCAAATTTCAACAAAATCAGTAAAATCATATTTAAAATATTAACAAAAAACTGATTTTTTATAAAAAGTTTGACACCCTGTATCTTGGAAACTATGCATTTTCGGACCCATGTTCATATGAAAAAATGTTCACGTTTTCTTATGTAGAATCACCATCTGTAATTTGGCGATGCTATTTCCGGACACCCTGTATAAAACAACATATTTTAACATAAAAATATGTTAACATAAACGCTGTCAAAAGATGTATTCCTTTAAATTCCCCATAGTGTAAGCAGCAGGCTTAGGATTTCCACATAAAACTTTCGAAATATCGGATTTTTTTTTATATATTCTGCATGTTTTAATTTAACCTCAATTTTCCCATATTTCCGATCCCGTACGAAAAATTATTATAAAACTTTTTTACATCAGAAATCACGAGATATGTGAATCTGAGATTGATTTCTTAAGAATAGCTATTTGTTTGTTGACATCACGCACGCTTAGAGTAGATTTTTCAAACTGAAAGCCTAAAAAATACCAATTCGGTATTATCAATCGGATCGATACGAATTTTTCTAAAAATAAAATATTAAGTGATGTCGACTGAAATCTCGAAATGGCTAAAAGATTAAATTCAAACTCCCCTCTATAAAAAGCATAATCGTTTCCAAGGTGCTATGTAATACAGTATTTGGTGTAGATTGTAGATGCTCGACAAAAAATTACTTTTCTGAAAAAAATTGGTGTTTTTACATTTTTCTCGAAAAGTGCTTTTTCGGATATTTCGAAACAGAGGAGCATTTAGAGTCTTTCTCATAGAAATCCCCTATAGAACTATCATCTCATGTTTTTCAACCGTCGCGCCTTTTTCAGTACTAGAACGACCCAAAATGGCCCGTATCTTATTTGGTAATGTACAAAAATACCACTGAGTTCGCCGATTGCTGACACCAGATGTCACTTAACGTATCTTGCACATAGCGAATACTCTGGTTTCCTTATTCAATATTTTCTTTACAAGTATATGGTTAAAATGTCGATTAAAATGGACCGTGAATTTTGGTGGACCTACTTTAAATTTCGATTAGTCAATTTAAAAGCCGTTAAATTAATCAATGTTTCGAAAGTGTTAATGTCAGTAAGACAATAATAGATGGGTGATATTCAAAACACTGATTAACTTAGCAGCGACTAATCGGAGTTCAAGATTCAATGGATAATACTCATAAGCAAAAAAAGGAAAACATCTATGCAATAATTGACCCAGGCAAAGTAAATGTTGCATACATTTTTAGATACGTCATATATTGAAGGTGTCACTTTTATGCGCTAATATTTTGCCAAAGGAATGAGGCTATTGCCAATGCAATGTCCATATTGTTCGTGCGGGGTCGCTTTTATAAGCGTTCGTGTTTACAAGTGATAAAGGGGAGACTGGGCATCGTTTAAGGAAAGGCTATCGAAATCTACTATTAAATTACCTTAAGACATCATACGTGTTAATTTACGGGAGAACTGTCATAGTTTCACGACTTTAAAAATGGAATTTATCATCATATTGAAATATCCGTCTCTTTCCACAATATTTTTTGGATTTTAAATTCTGTATTAAAATATTCATGGTAAATCAGTTATCTGACAATGCCCTTAATAAAACTTAATTTTTAACCAAATCTTTCTCCAGACAATTAACTCCATTATACTGAGCTATAGAGGTAACGGAAGTTTGGTTTTATATTCATCATTATTGATTTTTCAAGCGGGAAGTTTCCTGTACATTCAATTACCTAATTACGAAGTTTTAACAAGTTTTAAAAGTAATTTTAAAGGTTTTAAAAAGATATTATTCATTTACCGAACTTGTGGAGTGACTAGGACTTCATCGCTGAGATCCATTAGTTATAGCGAAGTAGGGAAGAGTATAATACGCATTTTTAAATATATTCAAATTCTGCAGCGGAAAAATTTTTAGAATCTATTAAAAATTGCGCTTGAAATTTTTATGTCACGTAGACTTTAAATGAGATTTTAGCATAATATCACAGGAAAAACTTGGTCGGATTACTAATTTCGTTAAATGTAAAAAATGGATACAATGATTTATGATAAATTGTATCATCGAAATCATATTTTTACTCTACTAACGATCTCTCCATACGCATGTCTTGCTTGCAAATTATCAGTAAATCCCAACATTATTGAAAACATATATAGTGTTCCTATTTAGATGGTTCCTGACTCATATTCTTATCAAAAAGACGAGCACATAATATTAAGACGTCACATTTTTTGTCTACATCAGTCAAGAATAATATGAGTGATTATACAGGGTAATTCTAAAATTGATCACGAAACTTAAGAGGGCGATTCTTCATGACAAAATAATGGTAGAGCTTTATATAAATTTTATTCAAAATGTCATTCGTTTTCGAGTTACAAGCCGACAAAGTTCACTTTTTTATTTTTTGATTTTTAAATTGTTTGGTTACGGAAAAACCGATTCGGCTAATATTTGACACATAGACTAAGTCGATTGCGCTTCATCATTTTAGTAACAATTCACATTGATTGTGTGCCGCTAGAGGGCACTTTACCTACATTAAAAATTGTTTTTAGTCATGTTTTTTTAGTTTTGACAGCTATACTAGTTTTTAGTATGTTTTCTCAAAGACTGATGCAAAGCCTTTAAAAAAGGTGCTCTTCATTTAACTCGCTAAATCCGACCGTTTAGACGTAAATCACTCTTAAAAATTAAATGGTAAATTAATTTTTCTCATGTCATTACCACCAGGTAAGTAGCTATCAAAGTATACTTAAGCTGTCAGTTTAACATCAAATAAATACGCTTTTTAAACTAATTTACAATAAACTTAAAATAATAATGGCTAATCATCAATATTCTAATATCGAATATTGTGTTTACGTTTAATGGCTAAAATTAATAAAACATTACTAAACAAACTAAAAACGGTTCTCAAAATATCCCCCATTTTCTTCAATACACATCCTAATACTCTTCAAAAAATGTCGCCTAACTCGATGAAAAATTCCCGGTGTTTCTTTAATAATTTGGCACTTTTCGATTATCTTTAAACGAAGATCCTCGAGATAGGATTGAGGTCTGGTGACCTCGCTGCCCATTCCAATGGTCCATTTCGTCCTATCCATCGCTCAGAATACGCTTCATTTAAATACTGCCGTACAAGTATACGTGAGGCGGAGCTCCGACTTGGAGCAACCACATGTTGGCCCTTATTTCCAATGGCACATCTTCCAGATACAATGGGAGACGATTTTGGATAAAATCTAGGTATACGTCATACGGTTAGGATCTGATTGCACATTTCCTATCGTTTCGGCCGATCATCGTCATAAAGAGCCTGCACCTTTTGCGAATGCAATGATAGAGTTGTTCTTCTCTTAGTACCCTCCATGAACAAACCTGACTGAGCCCTACTTCATTCCCAATTTTTCTAGTACTAGTGCCTGGATTATCTTCAATAATTTCAAGTACTCTTTCTTCTTGCTGCACATTTCTAGCATTTCTAGGTCTTCCCCCTTCCCCTATTTCCATTATAACTTTTGAAGGAACCATATTCCGCAAGCGTATTCATGTGCACACTGGAAAATGTTTGAGCATGGGGGATATTTCTTCCTGGATAATTCTCCATATAATATCTTCTTGCCAACTCTGCATTACTATTTGCTTTTCCATAACAAAAATGGGGTTCTGGTGTCATATAAGCACCGTCGATTTTGAAGCTTTTTTTGGGTTCAATGGAAAGATTATATCAAATGAGACACATTAACGCAAAAAAATTTGCGGATGAAGCACATTTTCGAAAAATAAATTGAAAATAAAAATAAAAATTTAACATAAATTTTTTTCTAATAAACACAATTCCAGTACACTTTGTCCTGAGGTATGGTCGCAGAAGGTTAATAATAACATAATATAAAGCTTCTTTTCTTAAAAATTGCAAATAAAACTGTTTTTTGCACTTTAAAACGATAATATAATATTTACGAGATAAACGTCAACATGACTATTTCTTAAACCATGACCACGGCACAGTTGTTATATTTGCCGTGCCATGACTGTTGGCTTAGCCAAGGCCACCTATTGTAGAATAGGTGGCCTTGGCTTAGCACGGCTCAGCTGTCTGTTGTACGGGTAGATGTTGCCAAGTGTAATTTCTATTTGGTTCTAAAATACAACAGCCTCGTGTTGAATATGTTTCAAAAGTACTGTGGGACGAAAAATTCTTATAAATAATGATTCTTAATGGCTTTGTTTAATAAAATAACAATATATGATCTACTAGAATTAGATGTTACGTGGGTCACTTTTAATAATAAGTCATATAAATTAATTTATTTAGTTTATTGAAATAGATACAAATTTAAAAGGTCATTTGGATTAGTTTAAGAGAGTATCACGCGTAGTGCGTTTGTTTTGTTACTTTGGGTTAATTTTGATTTTGTGATGGGCGGGGTTGGTCAAGAGCGTAGCGCGCTCGTCTCAATGCGCTTGTTTGGCTAATTAAATTTAGTTTCGATTATTTTTGCTTCATCTGGAATACGGAAGACAAGCGCGCGTAGCGCGCTTGTCTCTACTTTGGTTAATTAGGGTTGATCTGGGTTAGTTTTGTTTAGTATGGGCTAGTTTTGGTTAGTCTGGGTTGGTTTTGCTTAGTTTGGGATAGCGAAGAGACAAGCGCGCGTAGCGCGTTTGTCTCTTTATTTTGGTTAATTAGGGTTAGTTTGGGTTAATTTTGGTTAGTTTGGGTTAGCTTTGGTTAGTATGGGTTGGTTCTGGTCAGTCTGGGTTGGATTTGCTTAGTTTGGGATAGCGAATATAAAAGCGCGCACAGCGCGCTTATCTTTTTACTTTGGTTAGTTAGGGTTAGTCTGGGTTAATTTTGGTTAGTATGGGTTAGTTTTGTTTAGTCTGGGTTAGCATGGGTTAGTTTTCGTTAGTTTGGGTTAGTTTTGGTTAGGCTCGGTTGGTTTTGCTTGTTTGGAATAGCAAAGAGACAAGCGCGCGTAGCGCGCTTGTCTTTTCAAATGATTTCATTTTATGACAAATGTACTTGGTCTAGGACATTTACTTGGAAATGGACAAATTGAGTCATCTGTGCACCGTAAGTAAACTTTTATTACTTATATGTATATACATGTATGGCTAAACAGCCAGGGTTAGTTTTGCTTAGTATGGATTACTTTTGGTCAATCTGGGCTAGTTTGGGTTAGTTTACATTAGCCTGGACTAGTTTTGGTTGGTTTGCATTAGTCTGAACTAGTTTTGGTTAGTTAAGAGACAAATGGGAGCTTATTTGGTTAGTCTGAGGCATATAAGGAACAAGCGCGCACCGCTTGTTTAGTTACTTTCACAAGTTGTTATTCTACATTATGAAATATGCTCCTGGACTTGGCAATTTACTTATTTGAAAATCAAGAAGGTTAGCCCAGTCTGACAACATTGGAAGTAAATTGTCATCATTAACGTCATATTGGGAGAGTTTTCGCATTTAAATGTCACTCATTTATAAAATTTCTTTTTCAATTTTTGGCGTCAAAAGTGCTTCATCCGCAAATTTTTTGGCATTAATGTGTTTCATTTGATGTAATCTTTCCATTGAACCCAAAAAAATCTTTAAAATCGACAGTGCTTATACGACACCAGACCCCAAAAATGGATATCACAATATTCGATATTTGAATACTGATGATTAGCCATTATTATTTTAAGTTTATTGTAAATTAGTTTAAAAAGCGAATTTATTTCATGTTCAACTGACAGCTTTAGTATACTTTGATAGCTACTTACCTGGTAGCTGGTGGTAATAACATGAGAAAAATTAATTTACCATTTCATTTATAAGAGTGATTTACATCTAAACAGTCGGATTTAGCGAGTTAAATGAAGAGCACCTTTCTTAAAGGCTTTGCATCAGTCTTTGAGAAAACATACTAAAAACTAGTGTAGCTGTCAAAACTAAAAAAAATTATGACAAAAACAATTTTCAATGTAGGTAAAGTGCCCTCTAGCGGCACACAGTCATTGTGAATTGTTACTAAAATGATGAAGCGCAATCGACTTAGTCTATGTGTCAAATATTAGTCGAATCGGTTTTCCGTAACCAAACAATTTAAAAAACAAAAAATAAATAAGTGAACTTTGACGGCTTGTAACGCGAAAACGAATGACATTTTGAATAAAATTTATATGAAGCTCTACCATTATTTTGTCATGAAGAATCGCCCTCTTAAATTTCGTGATTTATTTTTGAATCACCCTGTATAGATCCCTTTGTAAACCTAGATAATTATCACAATATAGAAATTTATAGGTAAATGTATCATGTAGCGTTACTCATCTATAGAATTTCTAGGAATAATATCAGTGCTTAAAAATTAACGAAAAATCTGAAAAAAAGTGGTGATGGATGAGTGGACATGAGTTTATTTCTGTTGTTGTTTGAAAAATAAATGTTTGTCGAAACAACGAATAAATAACGGAGTGTTGTTTTCTTTAAGCATCACCCGATTTTCCATTCGGTGGAGAGTTTACCGAATAAATGAATAAAGAGTGTAGGTACACAAATTAAATTCATTTTTAATTTTTATTGTTATAAATTGTGCAAATTAAATAATTATTAGTAATGCATTGATGTGACTTCTCCAAATTAGTATGGCATGTTTTGTGGCTAATATCTGTACTACTAGTAATGGGTAAAAATCTTTCTTTGTGGATTCGGTTCTATACCACTACTTAGACCCATTTTTTCACTACTGATTCTTGATAATCTGCGTTCATTTGGAGGTAGCTGGAAATAGATCTAAAGCTGGTATGGTCAGTTATTTTTATTAATTCCTGCTCGGAAGCGTCAAGGCTCTATGGGATTTGTGTTTTTTTTCTGTAGTCTATCCCAATTTTTTGCTAAATTTGTAGTCCATTTTTCTAACTCATTAGTACCAACAGGTATATTCTTCAACAACTTGCTTATTTTCCAAAAATGATTAACCCTTAGGAATAAACGACTATTAATGTTACGTGGTGGACGTTAGATTTAAGCTTATTAAACATATTTATAGGGCACATGGAAATATTCGTGAGATTAGCTGCTAGCCATTTGATAGTGCGCATTGTGTTGTTCCACCTTAATCCCCCCTGTGTTTTCTCTCGGAATGTCTATTTCCTCTTCGAAAAATGGTAGTGTACAAGTAGAACCCTCTCCTCCCCTCCAAGCAAGTTCATGAGAGGTTTAAAATAGTATATTAAGAAACTAGTTTTAAAAGACCATATTTTATCGCACGAGCACGAAATTAGGAAACGACCCGCTTGCGGGGAGTTTCCTAACGTGCGAGTGCGCTAAATGTCTTTTAAAACGTGTATTTTATACTAGTTTTTCTATTTTGCACGTTTTTTTTATTGAAAAACATTAATTTATTCAAGTCGCGATCAAAAGTTGGACGGCCATCTTGTCACTTTTGACGTCTGTATTATTAGGAATCCCATTCAAAACGGTGTCGAAATTTTTGCTAGTTAGCCTTGACATTGAACAATTTTGTTAATATCATAGCAACCAGTCAACAAAAGCAGTGTCGAAAAGTGCTTCTTTTCGACACTACTTTGCGTATCGAAAAGACTTCTTTATGATACCAAAATAGAAAAAAGGTTTTTTTGAAGTTCTTCTAAAGTATCTTAATTGCAATAATTTTTTTATAAGATTTTTAAGTTCATTGTAAGTTATGGTAGTCACACTTACTTTGCGATTGTATTCTTCGTTTTGTAGTTCACGTCTTTTTGAGTCCCTAGCCTCTCTTAAGATAATAAATTCTACCTGCTCAAATGGGTTTATATTTCCGTTACCATTTTTGCTGTTAGATTCCAAATAGTCTTTACGGTAGTTTCCTTGTAATGTTCCCTGTTTTGCTTTCGCCTCTTATGAGCCCATCATCATGTAAAACTTTGGCTATTTGACCGACCTGGCGCTTCTCGATTTAACGTGCAATTTCTAGTGGATAAAAACTGTATAAATTCGGCCCATACATACGTTCTCGATTTCTGGGTATTCTTTACTTTGTTGCGAGTAAAACCCTATACAAGGTGTTTCAAAAAACATGCGCCAACGCTCAGCTGGAGACTTGTGATCCAAAAATAAGAAAAAAAAGTGTATATGAACGTAGGTCCGGAAATGCTTAGTTTTTAAGATACAGGGTGTTAAACATTTAAAGAAAAACGTTTTTTTTTAATATCTTAAATATCCTTTGTCCGATTTTGTTGAAATTTGGCAACGCTATTTATAGTGATATGAGGCTAATTTTGCTTTAACTAGATTAAAATTGTCAAGTCCAGTGGCGTCCCGGCAAGCACCTTAGCGAGTATTATTGACAAAAAAATTCACAGTCCTTCACCAAGATGCAACCGGGGGAGACATTGAAAATGCCGAAGCAGAATGCAACGCTTATTAAATTTGAGATCTGAGAAAACTCATAATTGTGTGGAAAAATAAGAGTTGATAGAACTTTGGGTGAGATCAGGATAGATTACGTAAGTTTAGTTTATCAAAATATACCTAATAAATGCATATTACTTCGTTCTTTTTTACAGTTTATAACGTTAGAAGTGTGGTTGTAAAAAGCAAAAGACCATTTGCATTCGATTCGTCTCACATTCCTCGATCTAACGAGATGAAACAATGACTAGTCTGTCATGAGAAACTAAAAGTCACCCTCACTTACCCTTAACACAATCTAATGTAAAAATGACTTTTAGCAGATTACGTATGCTTAGTTTACCAAAATATACCACATAAATGCATATTACTTCAAGTTTCGTTCGTTTTCACAATTTATAACATTAGTGGTGGTTGTAAAAACTGCATTCGATTCGTCTCTCAATCATCGATCTAACGCGGTTAGTTTCACCTAGTATCAACTTATTTTAGTTATTTGAGTCGGTTCCGATTCATTATAATCAATTTTAATAGATTTAGTTAGTTTTGGTTAGTCGTCTAATCAATTTTCGGTTAGCTTCACTTAGTCTCAAATTATTTTAGTCAATTGAGTCGGTTCCGATCCGTTATTATCAATTTTTACAGATTTGATTAGTTTTGGTTAATCGTCTAATCAACTTTCGGATCATTTCAACCGGTTACGATACGTTATAATCAATTTTAATAGATTAGATTATTTTTGGTAAGGCGTCGAATCAACTTTCGGTTAATTTCACTTTGTCTCAACTTATTTTAGTCATTTGCGTCGTTTCCGATACGTTAAAATCAATTTTATTAGATTTGGTTAATTTTGGTTAGTCGTCTAATCAACTTTCGGTTAGCTCCACTTAGTCTCAACTTATTTTACTTATTTGAGCCAGTTTCGAAACGTTATAATCAATTTTCATACATTTGGTTGGTTCTGGTTAGTCGTCCAATCAACTTTCTGTTAGTTTTCCATAGTCTTAACTTATTTTAGTCATTTGAACCGGTTCCGATACGTTATAATCAATTTTAATGGATTTGGTTAGTTTTGGTTAGTCGTCAATTAACTTACAGTTAGTTTCACTTAGTCTCAAATTATCTTAGTCATTTGAGTCTGTTCCGATACGTCATAATCAATTTTATTAGATTTGGTTAGTTTTAGTTAGTCGTCTAATCAACTTTCGGTTCATTTCACTTGGTATCAACTCATTTCAGTCACTTGGACCGGTTACGATACGTTATGATCAATTTTAATAGGTTAGGTTATTTTTGGTTAGTCGTCGAAACAACTTTCGGTTAGTTTCACTTACTCTTGACTTATTTTAGTCATTTGAGTCGGTTCCAATACGTTATAATCAATTTTAATAGATTTGGTTAGTCTTGGTTAGTCGTCTAATCAACTTTCAATTCATTTTACTTAGTATCAACTTATATTATTCATTTGGATCGGTTACGATACGTTAAAATCAATTTTAATGGATTAGGTTATTTTTGGTTAGTCGTCGAATCAACTTTCGGTTAGTTTCACTTAGTCGCAACCTATTTTAGTCATTTGAGTCGGCTGCGATATGTTTTAATCAATTTGAATAGATTTAGTTAGTTTTGGTTAGACGTCTAATCAACTTTCAGCTTGTTTCACTTAGTCTCAACTTATTTTACTTATTTGAGCCGGTTCCGATACGTTATAATCAATTTTCATAGATGTGGTTAGTTCAGGTTAGTCCTCCAATCAACTTTCGGTTAGTTTCCGATAGCCTTAATTTATTTTAGTCATTTGAACCGGTTCCGATACGTTATAATCATTTTTAATGGATTTGATTAGTTTTGGTTAGTCATCAATTAACTTTTGGTTAGTTTCACTTAGTCTCAAATTATTTTAGACATTTGAGTGGGTTCCGATATGTTATAATTAATTTTAATAGATTTGGTTAGTTTTGGTTAGGCGTCTAATCAACTTTCGGTTCATTTCACTTGGTATCAACTTATTTTAGTCACTTGGACCTGTTACGATACGTTATAATCAATTTTAATGGATTAGGTTATTTTTGGTTAGACGTCGAATAAACTTTCGGTTAGTTTCAGTTAGTCTTAACTGATTTTAGTGATTTGAGTCGGTTCCGATACGTTATAATCAATTTTAATAGATTTGGTTAGTTTTGGTTACTCGGATAGTTTCACTTGATCTTAATTTGATTTACTTATTTGAGCCAGTTCCGATACGTTATAATCAATTATCATAGATTTGGTTAGTTTTGGTTAGTCGTCCAATCAACTTTCAGTTAGTTTCACTTAGTCTCAACTTATTTTGGTCATCTGAACCGGTTCTGATAATAATTT
>MU181998.1:200122-216449 GCA_016904865.1 Pissodes strobi | reverse complement strand
TAGTCTCAACTTATTTTGGTCATCTGAACCGGTTCTGATAATAATTTATAATCAATTTTAATAGATTTGTTTAGTCTTGTTTAGTCGTCTAATCAACTTTCGGTTAGTTTGACTTAGTCTCAACTTATTTTAGTCATTTGAACCGGTTCCTATACTTTATAATCAATTTAAATATATTTGGTTAGTTTTGGTTAGTCGCCAAAATTCGGTTCGTTTTGGTTAGTTTTAACATTTGTGTAATCTATTCCAATACATTATAGGGCGTTTTGGTGCTTTTGGTTAGTCTTCGCTAGTCGTTCAATCAACTTTCGTTTAGTTTTAGTTAGTTTTAATTTATTTTAGTGCTTTGAACCGGTTCCGATACGTTATAACCATTTTTAATGCTTTTGGTTAATTTTGGTTAGTTGCCAAAGTTCGGTTAATTTGTGCTATTTTTAACTTACTTTAATATTTTTAATCTGTTCCGATAAGTTGTAGCCATTTTTGATGATTTTTGTTACTTTTAGTCCTTCAATCAAATTTCGATTAATTTCGGTTAGTTTTATTTTATTTTAGTCATTTGAACCTATTCAGTTGCGTTATAACCAATTCTAATGTTTTTGGTTAGTTTTGGTCAGTCGCCAATATTCGGTTAATTTGGGTTAGTTTTATCTTACTTTAATATTTTTAATCTGTTCCAATACGCTTTAGCCCATTTTGGTGCTTACTTTTGGTTAGTTTTGGTAAGTCGTTTAATCAACTTTCGGTTAATTTCAGCTAGCTTTAATTTATTTTAGTCATTTGAACCGGTCCCGGTACGTTATATCCAATTTTAATGTTTTTGGTTAATTTTAGTTATTGCCAAAATTCGGTTAATTTGGGTTAGTTTTAATATACTTTAATATTTTAAACTGTTCCGATATGCTTTAGCCCTTTTTGGTGCTTTTGGTTAGTTTTGGTTAGTTGTTCAATCAACTTTCGGTTAGTATCAGTTAGTTTTAAATTATATTAATCATTTGAACCAGCTCCGATACAATACATTATAATCAAATTTAATGTTTTTGGTTAGTTTTGGTTAGTCGCCAAAATTCGGTTCGTTTTGGTTAGTTTTAATATTTTTAATATGTTCCGATTCGTTTTAGCCCTTTTTGGTGCTTTTGATTACTTTTGGTTAGTCGATTAATCAACTCTCGATTAGTTTCAGTTAGTTCCAAATTATTTTAGTAATCCGATACATTATAACCAATCTTAATGTTTTTGGTTAGTTATGGTTAGTCGCCAATGTTCGGTTTGAATTAGTTTAACTTATTTTTATTTTTTTAAATCTGTTCCGATACAATTTAACCCTTTTCGGTGCTTTTGGGTACCTACTTTTGGTTAGTTTGGATTAGTCGTTCAATCAACTTTCGGTTAGTTTCAGTTAGTTTTATTTTATTTTTCTCATTTGAACCGATTCGGTCCGCATAAACAAACTAACACGACCTCTCACGCGTATAACGTGATGTGCCAAATGTAGCATGCACTTTTTCGCGATTTGATACCCCATAATAGGAAAACTAAAACATTTCCAATGTTAAAAATGTATGCCACTGACTTTTTTGCAACTTTTATATTTTCTTATGATTAAGCCACTAAAAATATATTTTTTTTTGTCTCTTGAGTTGTTTTCGAATCTTACCTCGTTTTCGAAAGAAAAGATAAAAACCATATTATTGCATGAAAATTGACAAAACGCATATTTTGTACCTTTTTGCCATGTATGCGAAAGAAATAAGTAGGCTTTGGAATAAATAAAAGATTGACAGATTATGATCTATTGACAAATAAATAAAATTGATATTCTTGCTTGTCACTAAAGATATTTTTGTTGTTAAAGTTAAATATTCGGTGGTGCAAATATGACTTTTACAAATTATTCTTCACATGAATTGACCGACATGCTCTTAGTTTATTGTGAAGCGAAGCAAAATGCACACGAAGCAGTAAGAATTTATCATCGAAAATTTCCTCAAAGAAAATTCCGCATAAGTCCATATTTGAAAATTTACTCCGTCGTTTACGGCAAACCGGTTCTCTAAAACCAGCCAAATGTGATTCTGGACGCAGAAGATACCGACGGCGACGCAGCGTTCAAGTTGAAGAAGCTATTTTGAATAGTGTTCAAAATGACCCAACTACAAGTACAAGAATTGTTGCAGATGAGTTGGGAAATATATCAGCATCCTCTGCCTTAAGGACTCTACAGGAGCAACAATTGAGGCCTTACCATTTTACAAGAGTTGTTGCCTAGAGATTTTGTTCCCAGGAAAGATTTTTGCCAATGGTTTCTGAGGAAGTTAAGGCAGCATAGAAAGTTTTCACGAATTGTACTATTCACTGATGAAGCATCATTTACCAGAAAAGGTATAATACATTTTCACAATTTACACACTTGGGCTGACGAGAATCCAAATTTATTGAGAGTAGCCAATTCACAATATCAATTTTCCATCAACATATGGGCCGGCATCATTCATAAAGAAATAATTGGGCCAGTTGTTTTACCTAATAGGCTTAACCATGAGTCCTATTTAAATTTTTTCGTTAACGATTTGCCGGAATTGATTCCCTTGCATGTAAGAGGCCGAATGTGGTTCCAGCATGATGGGGCACCGCCACATTTTGCAGCTGATGTTCGAGCTTATCTTAATGAAACATACGGTGTTCGTTGGATTGGACGTGGAGGTCCTGTTGGTTGGCCACCTCGTGCACCCGATATAAATCCCCTGGATTTTTATTTCTGGGGACATTTGAAAGAAATTGTGTATAAAACGCCTGTTCGTACAAGAGAAGAACTAATGCAACGAATAAACGAATGATTTCAAAGAATTAAAGAAAATCGCCATGTTTGTAGCAGAGTGCGAAATTCCTTACGTCGTACGCTACATGCCTGTAATGAAGCTGATGGTGTTCATTTTCATTATTTTCTTTAGTGTTAATTTTTTTTTAGAAATAAGTTTAAAAAGGTAAAAGTTTATTAAAAGGTTTAAAAAATAAATATCTCTAAAACGTTTTAGATTTTTAGGATTTTTCTTAACACCCTGTATTTCAAAATCTAAGCGTTTGTGAACCAATGTTAATTAGAACTTTTTGTAGTATTTTTGGATGGCCAATCTCTCGCCGAGCGTTGGTGCATGTTTGTGTTGTCCAGGGACATGCAATAATATGCTTTTTATTTTTTCTTTCGAAAACGACGTAAGATATGAAAACAACTCAAGAGACAAAAAAAATATTTTTAGTGGCTTAATCATAAAAAATATAAAAATTGCAAAAAAAGTCAGTGGCGTACATTTTTTTCGTCAATAATATTCGATAAGGTGCCTTCGGGGATGCCACTGGACTTGACAATTTTATTCCAATTAAAGAAAAATTAGCCCCTTGTCACTATAAATAACGCTGCCAAATTTCAACAAAATCGGGCAACGTATATTTAAGATATTTTAAAAAAACCGTTTTTTTTTCAACACCCTGTATCTTGAAAACTAAGCATTTCCGAACCTACGTTTATATTAACTTTTTTTCTTATTTTTGGATGACGAATCTCCAGCCGTGCGTTGGCGCATGTTTTTTGAAACACCCTGTATGAGTTAGCAATATAAAACAAATAAGATGTTACCTATCCTTAAGGATGCGGCCAGCGCAACATGTGCTCCGACTGCTCGTCGGCGTGGGAGTGGGTCAATTATTTACTTTTGAACAGGGCGCCACTAGTTTGAAATGACTAAATCCGCAGACCCAAACTAGACTTGTTTGGTTGAGGTTTCTCAGAGCAAATAAAAGAGGTACGTTCCTCCAGGTAAGTTTATTGGTGCTCATTAGGCTCGATGTTCAAGTGTTGTCGTGTTTCTTTTAATAAACAATATGATATAAATATAAAAAAGTAGAAGAGCTTAATTGAATACAAATTATAACCTGATATATGCTCACAAATATAGAACTAGATCATATCGGAGGTAGCAACATAACATAATAAATGATTACGAAATACCCAAAATCAATTTCAACAAATTAATGATAAACACAATATGCATAAGGTATCTATCGTCACATCATACTAGTACTTAACTAATTAGTATAATACCTATTGCTACTAATCCATGCGCGCGTCTACCATGGTATACGTGTCCGCAGTTGTACATAAATGAATCTTAACGAATCAGTTATGGAATACCATTACGTAAAATTATTATCGCCAGCAAGATATTCCAGTGAGAATGACAATGTTTATCATTTACCACGATATATTTTAAATGGGAAAAACAAGGAAATATAATATGGAAAAAACTATGAGCAATAATTGAACCACACTACTAAATAATATCTCTACTAGAGGCATACTGATTTAAATTAGCATCGGTAAGCTATGATTACACCTAAGCAGTTCCAAAAATATTTATATCAATACAACGCAGAAAAGTAGTAAAACACGCAATCTAAGACAACGCTGAAAATACAAAAACACGCAAATAACATTATGTGGAATATCACAAACGTTCTGTGAACATAGTACCATATCCAATCCGACTTATATTACACTTATATCATCTGGTCTCCGCCGATATCGCGTCCGGCCTTCTGAACATAGTCTGCTAGGCGCTTTGGGACACATAAACTCTCATAGGCAGTTGAGATAATGCCCACCTGAACATTTAGTAACTCGGGCTGCAGTCGATACCACAACTGGACTGTAGCCTAAACTGGACTGGTTGACCAGTAGCCACTTTAATCGCTCCAAATAAAAACCTAACTACGTATGGTTTTGGTGGTGATGACGAATGGGAGCAAGGCTTCCTCCTACAGGCACCCCTTGAGGGAGGAAACGGGGTAATTTTTTCCGGAATCTTCCGCACGTGGCCAGATGCCAAAAAAATCTTGACTTCAGACAAAATCCAACAAATACACAGCCAATTAATTCACTACACCAACCTGCTAAATCTGCCAACTTCTCTAGCCCGAAATAAATTGTCCCCGTAAGGACGAATTAGAAATTCTTAAACTTTTTACCAGGCTTACGCACTACTTCCTATTAGGAGGGTTTACCAAGAAAGAGAACTAGGTCAAGTCAGGATCGTCCACCTCGAACGCCAAGTTTAACGTTTAAGGGTCAGAAAAAATTTGGCGAATAGGCCAGCTTTACATTGCCCTGTGACACCACGCAAAATATAACAATCAGTTGCCACCAAATTTAATACGCAATAAAACGTACCTAAGGCTGTATGATCTTATGTATTGCTGGCAGGATAAAGAAAACCGACGATAAAACCATTACCCACAATGACTAATCAAACAGAAATCACCTCATTCCGACTCGCTCTCACTTTAAAGTCCTGTCATCAAAAATGCGAAACGCATGAATACGTGGCCTAATAATTCACTCCTAAACGTACCTTTAAACAAGAGCCGCGTCTCTGTTGGAATCAGCTGCGACGCAACCCGGACGGTGTTGCCAAACTCGCAACCAAACACAACGCAACCAATAAACAATCTTGCCTGCGTGCATCAAGAGAAAGCTCAGACAGTCGTTTAACATCGAACTAATGGTATCACATCTATAAATTATTTTGTTTCTTGTTGGTTTGGTCCGCAAAAACAACAAAATCGTACGAAGATCGCTAGAGAAACATGTACACTTTGCAACATTCCAAGAATACCCCTCAGATAGGCAACCAACAATTGTCAGTCAGCTATCTCATCTCATCTGAAGGTTATCATACCAGAAATAAACAATGACTGAATTTTTAAATTTTCCTATGAAATATTGAGACGAATTCAGGAAAATAACCGACAAACTCCGGAACCAAGATTTCTGAGAGACTGTTTAAATGTATATTATCATTGAGAAGGTGATTATTTGGGAAGGTAAGAGAACTATTGAATGTTTCGAAATGCACTGCTATAAACGCTTGTAACTTCGAACGTTTCCTCTACAGCGATGGTCAGAATACAATACGCTTTATTGATAACTTGGGTGCTATGCCAGTGAAAATGTGCATTAAGTCCGATCGCTACCATCAAAAAGCCCGAGATAATCAAGTTACGTATACGACTATAGGACTCTCAATATTCCCTGGAACAGCGCGATAAAAGGCCAGGGTTATACGACAACCATGCAAATATATAAACGAGTAAGTAGTATAATATTTAGCTTGACAGACTAGCATAATAGATGCAGGATTAAAGGTGAAATAACTGACTTTATTTGACTTCTATCTGTTACATGTTTTCATACTAAATTGACATGTAACAGCTTTATTTTTTTTAAATGCTTTTGTCGATTCATTTTCACGAAAAAAATCTAAATAAAATGACTTTTTATCAAAAATTACTGTCATCTTGTGGTCAATTTGTTCATGAAATAAATTCACTACTATGGCAACGTGGTGTTTTCGCCTATTGCGAGATTTTCTCTTATCAATTCGCTGAAAACACCACACTTCATATTTCCTAGTGTATACATTTCAAATTACTCCTTGCACTTTTGAAGTTAACGCAGATAGCTATAATTATCCTAATTACGTGTCTTCAATATACATGTCCCGAAATTAGTGTGAATTATTTTAACCAGCGTGTTCTTAGGCAAAAAATAAAATAATCAAAAAACACTTCTCAGGGCTATCTATCTGATGATGATTTTTTCCAATATTTTCGAAACGATGTAAGATAATTTAGGAAATTTTGTGCCTTTATATAGTCTCGAGGCAGAGGTGTCGCTTACAATTTGTGATGTTCCGCCATTCGGACCACATAATGGGTGGAGCCAGTATAAAATATCCCCTTTTTTACTCTTATTTATATGTTATATATATTTATTTAAAAATGCAAAATTTCTATGATTTTCGCAGAAAAATTATATGACATACTAGAGCTACAAATTACGAAATATATTTTTTATGCAGGACCCAAAAAAAAATTAAAATTTACTGAATAAAAGTGTACATAGAATCGAGACAAAAACAATGGTTATTACTAACTGCTGTTGCTAAATACAATACAAAATTGAAAGTAGATAAGTCACTCTGCTTCTAGTTCATCTCGATAAAACGCACCGACTTCGATCAAAGTCCCTTTCAAAGTTGAGGTACATATCATAATAAAGCATATTTAATGTTCACAGCTTACTAAATGAATTAACTATATTAACCCTTCGTGTGTAAGGAGAAATAGAGAAACATATGTGGTAAGGTGGTGTATCCCCATTTATTTATCTATGCAGCTAACAGCTACCTAATAGCTTTTTTGACAAAATTGCATTAAAATAAACATTGATATTGATTTATTTATACATAAGCTAAACGCAACATAGGTTGAAAAGAAAACTAAAAAAAATATTAGAAATATATACATTTTTCACATGAAAAACACTTATCTTAGAAATAAGAAATATGCTTAAAAGAAATTTAAACTGAAACGTATTTTTTATTTCTAAGTTAATTTAATTAACACATAAAAGATAAAACGTAGCTACGCAGGAACCGCTGGTGGATTCCACGTCTGAAAAATTTACTAGCTACAAGTTGGTAGGCTCTACCTTTTTTTAATTTTATTTTAAATGTACCGTCACTGACTTTAGATAGAAAATGACCTTTATTATCTCGATTGCTGTTACTTTACTTTCTCGTATCCTGATTACTTCTACATTTTTTCAGCCCAGTAGCGGGCGACGTCCAGCGCATTCTCTTTAGCGAGCCATAAATCTTCTCTGGTGCAGGAGTGTGGGCAGTGGTGGCAGTTCAGTAGGTGTTCCATATTTTGGACTTCGCCGCAGTCACAGGTGTCCACGTCTGCTAGGCCCCATTTTACCAAGTTCGCTCTCACAGGGGCGACACCAGTGCGTATTCGGTTCAGGCTTTTCCACGTTCTCTAGTTCTGATTGTGACCAGGTGCTGGTTTTTGGGTAGGGGGATAGCGGGTTGTTGGTTCCAGGTGTACTGAACTTAGGAAGCTTTTTCGTGATTTAAGTCGCCTGATCGGATCCGGTGCTTCGTACAATGGATGACGGTCGTCGAAAACCTGCCTGAACTTTTCCGTATATTCCGCAGATGATCGGCGGGCAGAGCCAGCTGCTTTGTAGAGCTCACTAAATGGGGTTGCCTTCATGCAACCTGTGGCGAGTCTGCAGGTTTCGTTAAGTGCAACATCGACTAGTTTGGCGTGTGTAGATCTGTTCCAGACAGGGCACGCATACTCGCCAGTTGAAAAACATAGTGCTTCGGCTGTCGATCTAAGGACATTTGGGTTTGCTCCCCATTTACTCCCCGACAGCTTCCTCAGAATATGGTTTCTGGTCGACACCTTCTGCTTTGTTTTCTTTTCTTTTCAATTGCTGTTAAGCGACTGTAGGTCGTCTATTTTCTTGTGTTGTACCTATATCGTTACTTGTCATTTTGTTTAATGACCTTACCTTTAAACGACTGTAGGTCGTCTGCTAACATATATTGTACTTATTACTATTACTTACAGTTTTCGCCTATTGCACTTTCTGATAAACAGTTTTAGGTCATCTATTTTAGTGTATCATATTCATTCCTGTTTCTAATCTTATTTGCTTTAGATTCACCAATTTTCTTCATTATCATATCTGATATTATCTCGAGTAGATAATTTATTTTGCTAATATTATAATAATTATTTGATTTATTCTTGTATGGCATCTACCTACTTGAACGATACGCTTTTACTGTGATTGACTGTAAGCCTCATGGCAGCAGATTGTTTTACTTAATTGTAATTTGCAAATTTTACTTCGGGCCTTAATATTTCGGAATGAGCTCACTTCATTTTCACCTGTAGATATTTACCGGCTATATACATATATTTACTTTACAGTGTGTATGATGCCGATGCCTTCTAGAAGTGGAACATAATCCGTTCTTCAGAGTGCGACTGCGGCGCTGAAAGGCAGGCGATCCGTCACATCACGGAACACTGCAACCTGAGGTCGTATGGAGGGACAAAGCACATTGAGCCCCATTTTATAACATTTATGTTTTTTAGAATTGTGAAATTTTGCTCGTATTCTTGTTCATCCAAAATTATTTTAGCGCTTCATATCACTATTATTCTCATGCATTTATAGATAATTTGAAGTTATGCGAATCATCTGGGATATTATCATTATCAATATCCTCAGAAGACTAATAATACATGTATTACTCGACAGGTTTATGGTAAGTAAATCTTACCTGTTCAATAATGCAAAATACATAAAGAAAACGCGATGTTAATCTAAAATATTTAATGAAACAATATTATATAAATAAGGGCTCGAAAGCAATTCGAATGACAAACGGTAGTCCATTTTTACAAACTAACACAATGGGTTTATTTTACTTGTTTGGAAAGCATTTGCATTATTGAAACAATTCCCCATTGTTGGAGTTCCAGCGCACGTATAAAACTTGCCGGCCCTTGCGAATTTTAAATAAATTTTATATATAAATCATATTGTGTTAAAACGGAATAAGAAAAATAGAGATAGTCTTTTCCCAGAGGAGGGTTGTCAGTCTAAATTTTGGAATATTTTCCATGATTTAGAAAATAAATAGTTTCTTTGCCGTTGATATACTTCCGTATCTGAAGCAATGAAATTAACTTTTTGCATTTATTAGCTTCTTGCAAGGTCCTTGTTATATTCAGTTTTGCTGATGATATTTTTTTTATAGAAAAAGCAAAATATTCGTGAATTATAGGGCAATGACTCATCCGCCTACGCACGTATATAAGATTCTGAGAAAATCAGTTCATTAGCCACGAAAGAGCTGAAAGTTTCTCTGAGTAGTTATTTGTCACAAGACATATACTCTCTTACTGTCTTCAGCGTAAAAATTCTAAAGCAGTCTTGGTTTCGTCTTCTTAGGTACTAAGTTGGGATTTACAACCTTTGAAAAAATGCATTACCATACAGTTATTTATTGATAATACCGAAAAGCAATCCTTGCAGTTAACGCGCATTTTACTAAACATGTTAGCATCATCAGAAGAGGATTAAAAACTTCTTAATTAAACAAAGTTACAAAACATTAAATTTAAAATAACATCAACTGATCTACCAAAATTTGATTATTTTGAAATAACAATTACTTTTTGAGTCACCCTCAGCTTTCTATAGAGGAACTATATTAGAATTTTATCTATATATTTGTTTAATTTCAAGTGCAATGCCTGGTGAAATATTTCTGCTGCTACATTGCCTTCCTTGCTAATATTTTGCATCTTCATGTGCAACGATTTTCAGGTGTTTATGGCAGTTCGTGCATGGGTCATTTGTTTCTGTATTTATCATAATGTATATTTGACAGTCCTTGGTCACTATTACCTAGTTCTATATAGCTAATATAAAGCTTTAAGCCCCTGCGTACAGTTATCCTTTCTCTAACCTCTTGTGTGCATGTAGGTTTCTACAGATATATGCATTGTTTGTAATGAATAAGTGCTCTCCATGTAATTTCATCTGTACTATATCTCGTTTGAATCCATTGTGATTGTAGTTCAGATTGTAAGGATTTAGCCGTGAAGAATGAATTTTGTGGAAGCATTTGCTGACATTTTTGTCTGGTCTACATGGGATGTTTGAATGTTCTCTTTCTCCTCCTTTCTTATCTATTGTGAGCATCTTTATCATGAATTTGTGAGTAATTTTCTTTGTTTCATCACTTCAGATCTTGTGATTATATTTATAAATTATACGTGTATTATTCTCTATTTTATTATTCTAAAGGAATGGTTGCATGTTAATGTCTTTGAATAAGTACTTCGAATATAATTTTATACTGCGGATTAGTGTTAGGCGTTTCTTAGGTTCTTTAGTTAGTTGTTTTCTTTTCATTTTCACGTAGTCTATTCTTGTGTTCTGTTGAAATCACGAATATTTTAATATCTTTCTGCATGTTATTTACTTATTCCTTTTTAGGAGGTCTAATTTCATCTTTCCATTTATCTCTGGGTATACATAATATTTTACTTTCACTAATTCCGAATTCCATTTCAACGTTTGTTTTTGTTTCCTGTATTATTTTCAGTATTCCTCTTATTTCAGTTCGTATAGGTGCATATATTTTGATGTCCTCCATAGAAACAAAGTGGTATTTGTCTTATATAATGATGTATCAGTTCAGGTAAAGGTAGAACCATAGTGAGCTTTTAATACTTATGATGTCTGTTTAAAATGTATATTTGGTTTCCAGGTATTCATGATAGTTGGATGTATTTCGTGAATTTGTAGTATTTTCTTTACCAGGAATCTGGCACAGAATCGTAAGCTATTTGTAATCTAGAAAAAACATGTGCGTAAGTACCTTTGTTGTTTTTTTCTGTTTGTTTTATTAAAACATGGTCTATTATTAAATGTTCCTTATAACCCTACTGGTATCTATTGCAGCGTTTTTGCTCTTTCGAATATATATTACATTTTCCAGTGTTGTGGTTCCTCGGCTTTATATATATTTTTTCCTCCTGTTAGCAATTCTAGTAAGATCTGGGGATATTAACAGTTTATATCAAAATATTTGTATTTGGTTTATTTATGGTCATTTGTGGTTATGTGTTTTTTTAAACGTTTGCTTGGCGGTTCCACATCAATTACTAATTATTATTATAAATATATTGTAAATAATGAGAGCAACTATGACTCAAGAACAAATGTGTTAAGTGCAACATGTAGGGAATTCGTAACTTTAGGTATCAAAACCAGTAGTTAAGACAGGAGAGAGCACTGTCATCAGAAACTATAGACCTATAATAAGTTCATTTTCTACCGCAACAATATTGTTCTTAAAATCTTAATAATAGGTCTCAAGTGAATGCTAACGTCCTTGAAAAAATGTCACATACTTGCTCTCATGGAAAAATTGGATAATGAATTCGTTTTCCTTTCTGTTCAGATTATATATTTCATATCTTACCTTCAAAGTGGAAGCAAAAAGTGGTGATAAAGGAGCACTATTACACTACCGGTAGCTCAGGATTCCCTCAAGGTTCCAACCGTGGGCTATTACTCTTTCTTCTTTTATCAATGGCTTAATTAAAGCAATATTCAATTGTGGTGCATAGTTATTGGCGGAAAGTATTAAATAATGAGTTTTTAAGTTCACTGGGCGATTCTGCCATATTATCTGTGGCTTTCCTGTTAATTTTCTAGCATATTGAAATCAGGTATTTTTAATAAATACATCAACTTGACTACTCATGATTATTTTACTTTTACTGCCGCGGGCAACAAAATTCCTTTGTATCCCCTCGGGAAAATTAAAGAAGTAATTATATTAAGTTTAATCTAATATTTTAAGGTTTAAAAATAAATTGCATGTATTATTGGGCTGTACAGCAATCGCAAGACTACAGCCTCGCCACAAGAAAATGGCACTTTTACTCCTAAGAATATAATATATTATTTATCTTCGATACCAAAATTAACACATTTGTCATAAACTTAATTAATGGCTAAAAAGAACAAAAATTAAACTGACATGAATGTAATATTTTCATGCAGCAGTAAACATTGTTAGTGGTAAAAAAGTTTGTAAATCAGAGCAGATGGTTTTTTTATCATTCACAATTTTACTATTTTAAATACCTCAGAATTTACTATTTACATTTTATTTGCTTGTTGCTGCCAAGTTCTAACTTAAACCTAGTCCAGAGTGAAATTGGGGAAATTTATATTTATGGTAAAATTAATCATTCATTGGCGTTTCCCATTCTTCTGTTGAAAAGATTGTATTTTAGGACGGATATAAATACCATAGAGAAGGGAATTTTGTATTGAAATTCTGAGCGTAGCAGTAATAGTTCTTGTATATTTTACAACTTGTTCATATGTGACTTAAAAACAAAAATGCAGCTTCAGTCATTATATAATTATTATGAACGATATTAAATGGGCAATAGGCAATTCTAATCGAATATTGATACTAACCTACTTAGTCTACGTTCATGCAGGATTTTTAGCTCTTGATGATAGCTGAGGGCCGTTTCAAAGTATGTGCTAGTGTCAATGTTTTATAAAAATTGACCAAGTTAATATTGGACAACATACAAAAATGGATAAAAGGGTAATGGCTTCCCGGTATTGAATCTATTACTGCTACGATAATAATACAAATATATGGTAGTTTTTGAACTTGCGGCTCTCTTGGTATATATAATTGATGGTAATGACGTATCCTTTATACCTGTTATAAATAAACCTTCTTATTTATAATAAGAGTTTACTAATGCAATAAAAATGATGAAACCTAAGGGATCAACAGAACCGGCTCCTTTTTCAATGTTCCCTAGTAGAGATGGCTTTCGGAAAATATACCTGCAGATAATATTTAACTTATGCTTACATACATAAACATACTGGTATTTTCTCAATGCTTTTAAATTTTTTGAGTGATTATATATCATCATGACAAACTGTTTACAAACATAATTTCAGTTTTTTTCTAGCACGCAGGGTTTTCCAGGAATATTTGAAAGCAACTTTTGATTTTTATATTAAAATCGCATATTTGAGGTTGTTACATAAAATACCTCCGTAAATATTTTCTAAAAGAGTGTGTTTATGATTTTATCCATCTTTATTAAATATATGGAAGGTTTTTCTCTCGGTTCTTCTTAATATTTTTCTAGATCTGAAACAACAAGGGAAGCATTTTCAGTTATTATAAAAGTAAGAATTTGCGAATTTGCCTGGCTTACCCATTAAAACTTTTGCTTCACTTTTGTTAAAAATGCTTGTTGGCCTGACTTTCTTTTATTGTCAGTGGCCAGGGAGCTATCACTTTTTAGCTACCATCAGTAATCCGTCATCAGACTTATGTACCAACGCCCCTGATATCAGTATGCAGAACGTGTGCAGCCCAGTTCTTGACAGTTTGTAGGCATTTTGCCCACGATGGTATTGTAGTCTGCAGATTTTTTGTTTCCCAAAAAATTTTGCACGATATTTAAAAAAGAAATCCAAGCATCGCATTCATAGCAAAAAAAATCGGTTTTTCATCAACTCCCTTATTTGGGGTCCAACAAATATACCTTTTTTAAGTTTGGCGTCTGATAATGAGACCTAACTTTAAGTGCAGTGGAAGAAGTAAGGTTTTTTTCTCGGGAAAACAAACTTTCTCGTAATATATTTTTCTGCCCTGAGGTCATTTTCCATCGGGGTGGCCAATTTGCTGTTGGCGGCCCTACTGTCCCTTTCGCAAACAAAACATGTCACCTTAGTGTAGCCAGACTGCTGTCCTAGATTCATACTCACAATTTAAAGGTCGCCACATATGGATCACTGATCGCAGTTTATTTTGACTAAATGTGTTTCCAAATTGTCGGATGTTTCTTTCATATGAAGAATGGGCCACGGAAACAGAAATCAACTTATTGCCGTTGTGCAATGGAACACTTTTTAGGCTTCTTTTTGATGCGTCAATAAACAAACGCCAGTCCCTAGGATCATATTTATCAAGAGCCAAATGCAAGACAAGCTCTTCAACGTTGTTACAATAAACCAAAGAGCCCTCTTTCGCAAAATATTCTGCAAATTCTCTCTCTGTTCCTATACCCCTAAAATTTAACATTAGACGCTAGTAGATTATTTTCTTTCGACCTAGAATTTAACAGTTCGAGGTGTACTTATGAAATACCTAGATCCCTCACTAAGTCATTAAATTCGTTTTGTGTAAATACTTCGGGCTAATCAGACTCTATTTCAAATGAAAGATCTGCGTCTGAGTAAGCATGTTTATCGTCTTCACTCTTAGATGATGAAACGGGAACATTTTCGAGAATAAACATAAAACATAAACATAAACATTTTATTAACGAACTTGTCATTTACATTGTTAGGCATAAGTGATAAAATATCCAATTGTAATAACTATACTTAACACCAATAGATAGCACTTAACATTAATACATAATAAAATAGTGTAACGCACATAAAATAAATCACAAACAAAGACAAACAATATGTTAGTCTAACTCTTATATCTATATATACCTAATTTTTTTTTTAAAACGTATCAAACTAGTATTGAATATATCTATATTTAAATTATTTAGAACATTGTTGGCAAGTCTACAAAATCTGGTAACTGGAGAGTTCAATCCATAATTGGTTCCATGATAATCTTCATGAAAAAGTCTATTATGTCTGGCCTTACAATTTCTAGGAACATGAAACCCAATAAGAGACAATAATTCTGGCGATTGAATAATATTATTTAAAACTTTGTACAGTATACACAAATCCTGGTGATCTCTGCGCTGTTCAAGAGTGTGCATATTCAAAATTTCCAACATGTCCTTGTAATTAATTGAATCAGAATTTATACCCAATCTGTAAGCTATATTCCTTAAAAATCTTTTTTGAACTCTTTCCAGCCGACATTTATTAGATTCATAAAATGCAGACCAAACGGGACTGGCATACTCAAGCACCTGCCTAACTACTGAGGAATAAACATTGCTTATTGTAAATATGTTGTTAAAGTCTTTCAAATTCCTCAAAACAAAACCCAACAGCTTCATTACTCTGTTTGAAATTCTTTCAATGTTTAATTCTACATCCAGAAAGACACCCAAATCTCTGATAATGAAAACTCTCTCAAGATCTATATTGTTAATTTTATAGTTAAAGTCAAGAAGATTTCTAGATCTGCTAAATGACGTAACTTTAGATTTATTAATATTTAGGGATAAATTATTTAGTATGCACCATTGAGAAAATTGATTTAGTTCATTTTGAAGTATGTGACAATCATTTATATCCTCTATCATTCTACAAATCTTTTTATCATCCGCAAAATTAAGAAAACTGGAATTTTTAAAAATAAGTTTAACATCATTAAGGAAAATATCAAACAGAAGTGGTGAGAGATGGCCTCCCTGCGGAACCCCAGAAGTAACTCTTATTTCAGAAGACAAGAAGTTTTCTATTTTAACTTTCTGATATCTATCTTTAAGATAATCCAGAAGCCACCTATGAAAAGTCCCATAGATTCCCATGGCAGTCAACTTCCGAGCGAGGATCCCATGATCAACCCTGTCAAATGCCTTAGAAAAGTCAGTGTAAATAACATCGACTTGACAACCACCCTCCAAGGCACCCAACAGAGTCTGCTCAAAAATTAACAAATTGGAAACAGTTGACTTCCCCTTGATAAACCCATGTTTTGGTATTATAATGTTTTTAAAAAGTGGGGTAATCTTATCAGTTACAATGGCCTCGAAAATCTTTGAAAATAAGGATATTTTGAAAATTGGTCTATAATTTTGGACATTACTTACATCACCATTCTTAAAAATTGGTGTCACATGGCTAAATTTCCAC
>MU181998.1:171871-200112 GCA_016904865.1 Pissodes strobi | reverse complement strand
TATGCCTTATGCGCTGCTTTTTATCTAAAATTAAGCCTTTTAAATTTAGATCCATCCAATTGAGAAACTTTGGATTTTTATGTCTATTTAATGGAGTGGAAATATTTATAGCCTTAAATAGTTCCTGATAAAATAACTCAACAATTTCATTAATATCCTGACTTGTCAATAAATTCTTCCAGTCAACCATTGACAAAGCCATCTCCAATGTAACAAAATCACACTGTTTGAAGTTATAGTACCAATAATCATAGTTCAACTCAGTTATGGATTGAATCTGTACATAAAATTCTAGTGCCGGGTGAGGTTTATCTAATTTTAATAATGGACTGGGACAAAGTAATACCTGTACTTATTGCTAAAAATCAAATCCAAGAAATTTCCAAATTGATTTGGTAGTTGATTCAATTGAGTTAAATTACAAAATGACATACACTCACTCAAAACACTGGTTTCAATAGAATTTACACCACTAGGGTGACAGCCATAATCATCAGAAACCCAAGTCACTTTCGGCCTATTAAAGTCACCGCAAAGAAATATATCCAAATTATCACAGAAGCATTGATCCAAAACATATATCACAGAGGACGAATAACATTCATATATCTCACTATTCGAATCAGGGGGAACATAGATACTACCAAACAAAAAACTATGATCACGCATGGTTATAAGTACAAATAACTGTTCTAGCTTGTCTGTATTTGATGGTATTAGCTTACATTTGAGCCTTTTATTTACAGCAATAATAACACCTCCTCCGTGAGCTTTTTGTGAATTTGTTTTTACAGATCTATCGCATCGAAACACAGTATACTTGTCCTGAAGGCCAAGTTCATTTGTAGAAATATTTTCATTAAGGAATGTTTCAGTTAGCAGAATTACATCATATGATTCAATTAAAACATTACATAACAAATCCTTTAGCTTTGACTTTATCCCCTTTACATTTTGGTAGTAACAACTCATTTTGTCTGGTTTATTGCTATGGGTGTTTGAAAAATTGGGCGCTGCTGATGGTTGTTTTTAGTTTTCCTTGGAAGATTAAAATTAAAATCTCTAAAAACAACCCCAACAGGCCAAAAATCACAGTTGTTGACAGTGTTATAATAATTAGAATCTAAGCCTACCTTAAATGATTTAATTTTCCCACTATTCATAAGCTCCTTAACTATAATTTCTGACTTTGTTGTTTTCAGTCCATCACATAAAAACTTAGCGATGTCATTTTCACACGTTTCCGCAGAAATTCTGCCCACATAGAGCCATTTTTTGGTGGAATATGGTGCACTTTTTATTCCTGTAGATGCACTTGTCCCCATATTTTTGAAGGGTATTTTTTGAACAGAACTCATTTGTGGACCATCTCTCTGAGAACTCGCGTGAAAAGCTTGTGTAATGGCATTGTTTACCAAATCAGCCTTTGAGTATGGGACGTGCGGTTTCCTAACCTCACATCATCAGCTGATTGACGCTGTGGTGGTGGTTGCGCTTTCGCTGGAATTTGACAAACGGGAGCCGAGCCAGCTAACGGCGGTGGTGCCAGATTGCCTAAAGAATTTCCCAAGATTGGGGATGGGCTTTCAGGTTTACGATTTTTATTTTTAATAGCATCAGCGGCAGAATTTTTGTTTTCTAAGGCTGAGCCTTTACTTGACAAAGTATTTATAGCGCTTTCCAAGGATTTTACAGACTCACCAATAATAAAGAATGATGGGAGCATTTGGAATATCATGTCCATGTGGTATTGGTCTTCTAGCTGAAGGAACATCTGGACACTGAATAGACTTCCGATATTTTGTAATTAAATCCTGTCGTTTTACACAGACAAAAGTAGCAATCATCAACGTGGTTACGTTATTCGCGCCATTTCATAGGTACACCAAAAGGTGATGACTTTTGTTCATTTTGAGTCCGCTTTCTTAAGTATACCACACAGGAGTGACACACAAAATGTGACGCCCATGTTTTGTCTTGATCCCAAGATACACACCGTGTGCTTGGTGCACAGAAAACTGTAGTAAAAATTTAGCAAAATATACGTGGGTCATTCAGACAGCATCTTCTAGATGAACATGCCATTTTTTCATACTCACACTATAAATGCGTTAAATAAGTAACCTAAACACGTTGTTTTTCACTTACGAGCGACGGTTACACTAGCATTATCTGCCACACGCCGCGCCGCGCCGCCGGTTGCGCAAACAATTTATTTACGGTCATGCTATCATTTTCTTCAGTGTTGCCATGTTAATACAGTTACATTAAATTTAGAAAACTTGACGTGACACAAAAAAATTATTTTTGAATTCTAGGCATATAAATGAACCAAAAACATATCATTGATTATAAAAGCGCATTTTTTCGCATACCAGTGAATAGATTGAATGAGATTAATTATACTTACATTAGTAAGCAATAATTTTTGAAAGACGTGTGAATTGTCGCTTTATGACCATAAGTTAATGATGGCGAAACAGCATGAATTTTATAAAAGCAAATTTACATAAACAAATTTTACTATTGTTGGGCAGAATATATTTCAATTTAATTAGCCAAACTAATGTCTATTTTCAGAATTTTACCTTACAACAATGAAGCTTTTAATAGTCGGCTGATTACCTACATAATATTCCAACAGGAGGGTCACACAAAATTATTTTACTCTTGTTTGTGATTGGCTGGATCAAGCAAATCCAAGATGGTAGATGAGATCCAACCGAACGGAGATATTTTTAGTCATTTGCTTACAATACAAAACAGAATTATCTATTGAAGTAAAGAATAGAATTACGCCAGTGTCCTCTGCTAGCACGGCCGCAGAAAGATTGGAAAATATCAGAGCGAATTTTCGGCTCTATTAGTAGGATATACATAGGGAATTTTGGCAACGTTGGTCTCTCAATTTACTACAATTTTTTGTTTGTTTTAATCCTGCAGTCCACTTTTATCTGCATGAAGACGTGAGAGCTATTTCCAATAGTTGATTTACATGAAAATCGTAATTCCAATGAGCACAAGTTTAAATTCAATAACACCGCAATCAAATAATTGAATTGATAATCCCTCTTACATGGATTTTTGCGTGACATATATGCCAATTTAGTTTTTTCGCTAATTTTTCCGCAAGGACTACCTACGATATGTGGTATTTAAAATTAATGGCAAAAGTAGTACAACCATCCCGATTAACAAGAAATGGGCGAGAATAATTACAATTTCGATTTATCCTGTTTTTTATTCGACGCTGATATCTTATACGGATCTACAGTTAACTAGACCACGTGACAAAAGAGCCTATTTTTTATATAGATCTATGTGCCGGCTTTGTCTAGATCTTTATTAATTTTTAGACTAGCAAGACCCGTCAAATTCCCTAAAATTTATTAATTAAAGGCAAATCTTCATAGATATCGAATTATTTGGACACACTGTATAGTTTGCATCCGGAACGTTGCTTTCTCGGTTATATGCAAGAAAGCTTTAAAGCGGATGACAATAGCCTGATAAAATGGTAATAATTAAGATAAAAATGTTGCAGGATCAAGATTTGTGGTAAACAGTTTTTATAGCCTGTTGGAGTGCTATTGATGTTAATTCAATATAATTGCCATTATTAATTTTCTCGTCAAGTGCTAAAAATAGACGTACAGGACAGTAATACACGTTTTGAGCAAAACTGTGTTTTTTTGTCAAACTTACCATGTTCGAAAATATGTTAAAGTAATTGGAGGAACGTATTCAGATTGTTAGTGGCAGGGTGATACATATAAAATTAAATGAAGGAATTAATGTTTATTTGAATGTTTCAAATGTTCTATTTGACTACAACGAATTTCTTATAAAATGCAATTTGGCATATGCGACAGAGACGTGGATTTTTTTCCATATGTGGGGCATTAACAAACCTGAATTTCAAAAGAAATATATTTTTTTGGGATTCTTCTAATTTTTGGTCTCATTTCATAGTATCACGTGATCATTTAAGGGCCATATAAATACAAAAAGAACAAACAGAGTATCTTTATTCAAACAAAAAAAAACTAAAGATGAGCTAAGTTTCCATACATCTTAACTAAAAAATTCTTAAAAAAAAATAAAAATCTTATAACCCAACACGTAATTATAAAAGGAAATAAAAAAATAAGGGAACACAAAGAAAAACGGAGCAGGATTAGTGAAAAAACTAGTTGCTGTTAGAATTCATGCAAATTTGGCAACTCATCACATCATGCTCCAGGCAGAGGAATATTTAGTTTTCCGATTTCAGTTTCTTAGACATGCGGAACACCATTTTATCTTAGCAGGTAGCACTGCAGAGGTATCTAGGCCAAAACACTTAATTTATGGTGAAACTTCTTGGTATCCTTGGATTATTCTTTCTTTCATAGATGCGATCCTATTTCTGTTCAAAGCCCAACATTTTGATGAAAAGTCTTCTGGCGAGTTTGGCATATTGATTATTTTCTCTGAATATCACCAGAGCATTTATGGTTGCTGCCTGCATTCAAGGGAGAAAACACTCTAGTAAGATGCTATCTTCGTGAATTCCCGAATAAGTTATATGATGCAGAGAGTTCATCCACTACATCTACTTCACTTTTTAGTAAAGTTATAGAAGCTTATTATTTCGGGTACATTTCTCTCCCCAGTTACTCTAGAAATAGCTCCATCATGATGCATGGTGGACATTAGCATTACTTTTTTTGGCACTTAGCGTTGAAGTGAAATATATTTTTGGTCCTCTTTTCTGGACTGTCAAGAACTGTGCTGGAATACATTGTTTGGTATTTCTCAGTGTGCCTACTGACGAAAGCTATTACTTTTTCAGTAATTTGGTCATTAATTCCTAACTAGTGTACCAGTTATCAAAGGCCACATTTCGATTAGAAAATAGTTTGCATGAGCCTCTCGACAACATCTATTTGGGAGTTGGTAAGATTGTAGGAACCTTCTGGTTGTTTTGCTGGATATAATTTCAAGTTTAAAACGCAGTAGGAATAAGCATCCAGTGAGAATATACTATTTAAAAGCACATTTTTCATGAACACTCCAGCTTCTTATCTACCGCCACATATCGTGAAGGAGTGTAGGCATGCTTACATTTTCAGTAATTTTACCCAGAATTCCACGACCAGGAGATAATCGGCCAATTGCTACTTTATCTTTACGATTCATGATAATTGCATGTTTTTGCTAAATTTTGATATTATCCAGCACACCATGTCTTTGATCCAACTGCCAACAATCTAAAGCAATTTAGTGTCTTGACAAATGAGTGATGATATTGTCTGCTCTTGTTCGAACGCGTTAATTTAAAGTAAGTTTGTTCCATTTAGATCCACCTTTTCTTGGAAGCCCTGTTTCTGATATCTTCCTCTCTGAGTCCTCGCAACCTTTGTCTTCTATTTTGAAAGTGTCGTGAAGTCCGCCAAGTGTGCATATTTCGATACTTGGACAATGTTAAGCCATATAACAGGTCACGGTACCCTCACGGGTATATTATAGGCCTTAGCCTTTCGTGGCCTGCGGCACACACACATAAAAAAAAACTGTTCCCAGTCGGTGTTTTGCTTCCTTTCAAAGATATGATCAATATCGTCCCCGATTCCCGATTCGATGGCGTTGACATCACTTTTACATATAGAGCTTCGAGCTTTTTCTGTTTCTCTTCAAACGATATGATATTTCAGCTAAAAAGTTTAAACAATTGATTTTATTCGTTCAATTAAGTCAAAAATAGCACATGGAAGGGGTTTGATACACTTGTAGCAACGCCTAACTTCGGTGGTGATGACATAATTGAGAAGCTATTAGGACGGGCATGCGCATAAATCTACGCTTGATTTATTTTGGTAGCTCGGGTTTGTCAAAATCCATATATGAAATGCCGGGTTAATATTCCTTTTGGCAATGGTTCATGTATTAAATACGACTTTCCAAAGCACACTATAGATCAAAAGTTAGCGTGGCGCCTTATAGCAATGCTATTCTTATGGGGAATAACCGTGGATTGTTGTCAACTCGGACGCTTTTTACTAACATATGGAACGTTTATAATTATTTTAAAAGTAATTTTATCGTCAAGCATTATTAATTTTATTATACATCTAAAAAAATACCTCCCGCTTAAGAAATTATATATATTTTTAACAGCTTGCAGAAAAGAGGTAAAAATAAGGTAACATGTTAACTTGGCAATGCCGTTTTCCATAAGCACCACGCTAGCTTTTGAGGGTGGACTGATTTATAGTCATAAAAGAATAGAAATATGAAAAATATTTGCAAAAAATTTTAAATTGTTAAAAAAACATTTTTGTTGTTCGAATAATGAGTTCAGTACGCTACTGTATTGCCTAAGTGTCCCATGCGAATACTAAATTATAAACAGTTTAGAAACCAGTTTCTAATTCAAGTTTATTTTATGGATAATGAGAATAAGGTTTTGGTCATTGTTGCTAGTTACTCACTATTCAATACATATTTTAGACTGTTCTTGTGCTCAGGTTGACTAAGAAATGAAATACTATACAGTTGCAGTTTTCATTTTATGTTTTGTCCTCTTTTTCGGAGATTTAAATGGTTTACCAACAGAAAAAGAGTTTCGTACTCCAGGGACCATTTCATCAGATAATAATACAATTGCCACCACCTCTAAAAATAATACAGGTAAGTTTTTACACGTTTTCACTTTCAAATATAGTATTAGTTTGTAATATCAACTTAATTTCTATTTTCGTATCTATATTGAAACATTATCTGCCACTTTAGCGCTAGGTGGCCTACAATTTTGGATCTGATAAAACGCAGTAAATTTGGCTTTCCTTTTCTGCATGCTTCATTAAAAAGCGATCTCCCGCACGACAATCCTCCTGAATTTTAGTTAACCTTAGGAATCATACGTAAATCAAACAGTGTACTTTGTTAAAGCAATAGCTTTTATATAAAATTTGCAAAACAATATATCTTTTGAAAGATATAAATCTTCTCGCAGAAATAATGTACATCAGGTTTGATGATCTACACTGTGGGCCAAATTAAAGTAGCACATTTTTATTTTTAAACAGCAATTTAATTTTCTCAACAATTTTAACATATTTAATGTAAGATGTGCATATAACAGTAGGTTTTAAAATTTTAGAGGGTGAACCAAATATATCTGGATTTTAGTGAAGTGGGGCATTTGAGCTCCTTGTGAAAATAAAATTGAAGACTTTGCTGCCAACAAAAGAATTAATAGAGTAGAGCTTGACTATTTTTGTACATATTACATTATAGCTAGTCGGAAAAAAAATAAATAGCCTAGTGCTAATATATTAGAAATATAAAATTAGTAGCCAAATACACGTATATAGGTACTATGTAATTGACAAAACTTATAACATTAATAACATAGCAAGTAAAACACCAAAACAATACATTTTTATTTTGACAAACAAATATAAAAGTAATCATCTGAGGCAAAAAGTAATCTAAGTGCGGGTTAGCAGTCATTAGAATCCCTTAATTCAGATAAGATCACTTTCCAAGTATCCTTGAATTGTATAAAAACAATGCGAAAGTAAAAACGTTTTTATTTTCCTTTTAGCATGATTTTATGACATAGAAACAAATGTTTGCAGTGATCGCGCTAGTGGGCACCACACACGATTCTAACGACCCTTTTTTGTAATTTAAAAACAGATTTCGCTGCAACAGTGTGACCCCACAGAGGAATAAATTTGCGTATGCAATTCTTGAATGAAAAAGTTCAAAACAACAGGTTTTCAAAACGTTAAAACTGATAAAAGAATGTAGCCTTCTAATTAAAAAAGTAACACTTGACAGTGATCTTCGTAAGCTGTCGGCATGCTGAACCCACGAAAGTTTGTCGTCTATAGTAATTCCCAAAAGTTTTACACTGTTGCCCTGAGCTAACTTGAGTCTTTTGGAATTCTTAAAATTTTTGTTTTGTCCTTATTTAATAATAGATTGTTGGCATTGTTTTTTTCTTGCCGGAAGTATCTTTTTGCTTAGTAAATAGAATTTTGTCCAACAGCTTTCGAATACAACGACACTGTACTGCTATCTATCATACCAGCTGAGTATTATAAGTTTATTATCAATAACAACCTTTGAGTCGTTACAGCCTCCACGCTGTTTTTGCAATTCTTTGATATAGGTACTTGAACGGATTTTTTGTTATTCTATTGCTCCTTATTGTAGGTTTTAAAAGAAGCATACTGCTAATAAATATGTCAAAATTTATATGACAAATTTTGTTCCTATTCATACCTCAGATTGCCTGCATATGTTTTACCCCTATGGCAATGCCAAATTCTTCATACTGAAGTCAAACATGGGTAGATGCTCCCTGGTAAGTTTCAAACCAGTTCACATATCTGCTTGTAGCGCAACCCATCCACAGCTTGCACCTCGATCTTATTGGTTGACGTTTTGTAATTTTTTTGCCGCTATGTCCTCCGAAATTGGGCTTTTCATCTGTTCTGTGATTTTCTACTAAAACTGCATGATTTATAAAATTTTGATTTAATATGGTAAACAAGGGCCTTGCTTTTGCGAATTTTTCAGAATGACCCAATAAATCCAAATAATCCCTAGAAAGTGCTCCCCTAGTACATTTTTCTTCCTGGATAAGGTACATATTCACTAAGAGTGGGAATTCCTACAAAAGCTTTCATTGGTTGCACAGTTATAGTTTTATTATTTTTATTTTTCATGGCAGCATTTCAACTAGTCTATAAAAGTATCTTCTGTATCTTCATTCTCAGTAAACAATCAGAAATGTCTACTTTGCAAAAATGTGTCCGTCCACCCAATGATACTGCTGCTGAATTTTCGGAAGTCTTTGGCTTGACAAGTCTGGCCAATGGCATGGCTTATCGTCTTCTGAGTCGTAACTTCTAGAGCTTGAAAGATGAGTTTCAGCTTGAGTTTTTAGTTGACTTTGAGGCAAATTTCTCCCCGGAATACTCGTCGGATTTGCCAACGTCCTCCGGAAGCGTAAAACAATGCATGAGGAAAATCGTCTTCTTCGACCATAGCCAAAGCTACGTGCAACGAAAATTCTCTGAAATTAACGACACATTATAATATCGATATATTGCTATCATATTTTATGTTATATAACAAAAAGAGATATATTATTTTCCCTAGATGATGACAATACCAGTAGTCCGATATGTAGGCTAATCAACTTTATCTATACTCAGTAGTTCTCTGTATCATAGCATTTCTGGCTTTATGACTTCATACATATCATAAACAAACATTATTTTATACATGGAGACATACTATAGCGGATATTCTTATCGTTGTATTTAAAGAAAACTTATCTAGGAGATCTAATCTCACAATAAGCCATCTTTCACGTGTTCAAAACACCATAACTACTCATTGTACACAATATTTTGCGGACATACGAAATCAAGTCATCTCTGCTGACGTTTCTGACAGATTGTGTAGATTGATTTCAAGTTGTGGAGAGTTCAGAAATTATCAAATTCCGCGTTCTACATGTAGAACGTTACGGTTATCTGGGATATTTTATTAGAATTGCCACTAGTCATTAATATTTGTTCGTAATCGATTTTTTCGTTAAGTTAATAATTGTTATAATAATATAAAATATATTGTTACCTATTTCTCCAGTTGAGTTATATTAAAAATTAATAGGACCGCTTCTGCTCTAGTTCCAGAGTGTAAATTGCACAATTGCTAATTTAGTAACACTAAAGAAGCTGTAAAATCTAAAAGAATTTAAAAATTCTTGACGTTTTTGGGAACAAAGCTGCCCTAGTTGTCAAAAACGAGAACCTTAAAAATGATAACACAATTTGCGCTTTTCAGGTTTTGAATTTGACTTTGATAAGTTGAGCAGAATAATGTAGTTGGTTAGGTTAGTGTTGTGCTGATTGAAATTAAGAGAAAATAAAGCAATACATTAATTTTTATTAAATGATATTCTTTAATTTTACGTTTTCTTGACAATGTGTTTTTTTGTTAAAGTACTTGAAGCGTTTCATTGTATTTTGTGATTGTTATCAAATGCATGTTGACAATTATGTGATTTGTGGAATTGCGCATTTTTAGTGTAGATTTGGTGCTCTTTTACATGTTTTGGTATTGGTAGGAATACTCTGTTACGAGAAAGATTACAGGTTCATTGATTCAATAAATATAAAATTGAAAAATAAATTTATAATTTGAAATTCAACTTTCGAAATCAAATTCCGTTTATTGACCATTCAATAAACTCCTTCAATAAAAAATTAAGCAATGAAATATCCAATGCTCGAAAAAAACCACTTTGTTGACAAATCTATCTAAAGATCTAATGTTTATAATCTGATTCTTTCTAAAGGTTTAAATTACTGAGATACACTTAAAATGGTTCCTATGGTTGACATTCTTTCAGCAATTGATGAGACCACACCAGAAGAACATCAAGATAGAATTGGAACAAAACTACACTAGAAAAACCGATTTTAAATTAAACAAAACTTAACATAATATACTGAACAAAGAGCATTACAATCATTGAAAAGAAATAACACTATTAAGATTCGTCCAGCCGATATAGGCAATTATATGGATTGCATTACTCACGATCAAAAGGTAGTGTCTCTTTTAAATGGTGTTAATTGCTCATTACCAAATAAACATCCAACAGAACGTATTGAAAGGTAAATATGCAACATGTTAAAAAACACAAAACCCAGTTTGACGATATAGACAGATTCAGTCTGACACCACAAAATAGCAAAACACCACATTTTCATGTAGCATCGAAAATAGAGTAATTAAAACAACCTTTTGTGCTGAATGTTTAGTTGCATAAAGTCACCAAGAGACCTTGTTGCTAAGTATATGCTTGACATTTTAAATCTGCTTACAAACAATACATATATACGAAATGCGCAACATTTTTTAGAAAAACCATCACAAATTAATTTAAAACCAGCAACTTTAGTTATAGTAAGAAATAAATTAGAAGATGATACTTAATCTTGGTGAAAGCGCCAAACTTAATTTGTATAAAAACTGATTATCTTCAATACAACTATAACTACTAATGAGTTCACCACTATCACATTTATTAAGCAATATTTTGCTGGAAAGTTTTTATCTAAATTTTGTTGAATAATTTAAGGGTGTTACATAGACGATGGTTTTACAATTTACCCATATAACGAATATTTTCTTAACGAATTTCGAAACTATATTTACAGAAAAGAATCTTTGCGTTCACTGGGCGCAAATATTTTGTATTATAGTGAATTTTGCCGAAGGTTCCAAACCCCAACTTACAAAAGATACTATTATCCAATTCAATATAGAGAAATAAATTATTGAACAGCTTTCATTCCTGGACATTCTTATCAAAAAGTCTTACCTACATAGTTACGTAATAAAAATATATAAAAAAATCCACTCAAAAACATATATTATGAAATCTTTAAATCGGATCATTCAATGATGGTTAAGGAGGTTGTAGGAAGTTTATATGATTAAATGAAAATATTTTGTAGTATCAATGCCGAAAAAAAATCTTAATGATATTTTGATTAATAATATTAAACTTATTGATATAATTCATTCATTCATTAATTCCCGGTTTACCAGACAAACTAGAACGAGTAATTAGCAAATTTAATCGTTCTATTTTTTAAAACAGAAAACATTTTTAGATCTATACTAACCAAAACGAAAATGAAAATACCAAAAAATTCATTTATAACATCCCATGTGAATGTAATTAATTTTATATAGGTGAAACCTGTAGAACATTGCCAAAACATATAAAAGAACACCAAACCTGCATTAAAAATATGCAGTTCCACAAATCAGGTATTTCTCAACATGCATAACAATCACAGAATAAAATAAAACGCTTCGAGTAATTTAGCAAATAAACCAGTATAAAAAAAGTTAAATTAAAGAGATTACTGCTTCAGTTTCTGTTCAATTTTAATAATGCTTGCTTGCTTGAACTGACGCTAACAAGAGACAATTAAATTTAACTAAACCCTCAAACAAAAATCATTGAATTTTTCCAAAATACATAATACTTACTTATAAATATGTAGCACCTCAAAAACACAGGAATGATTTTCTTAATAACATCTCAATATCACACTAACCTAGCAAACCAGAGATAAACGGTATGACATTACTCTTGTCATCTTGTAAAAGTTAAATTCAAAACTTGACGAAGTATACGAGCTTTATACTGCATTGCTATTCTTAACGCTTAAATTGTATTTACTAGTCATTTAAATTTTTATTTTTCTTGTTCTTGACAATGGGCGCAGATCTGTTCTTCGAAATGTTGAGTATTTTCTGGCTCTTAGGTATAAGTTTTTCAGATTTTTTAGAGTGACTAAATTTTGTGCAATTTACACCCTGGAGCTAGAGCCAAACCGGCCTATACAGGAATTATCAATAAAATTGGGGCGGACAATTAGGTACCAATTTGTCTCATAAACATGGATCCTGCACAACAATATCAATGACATCATTAATATGAAATAAGTTAAATAATTCGCAATCATTTTATTTTTTCATGTAAATTCTCCAAATTGGTTAATAAATATGACCTTCTCCAATGTTAGCAACTTCTCGCAGTATTCCAACGTGTTTCAGTGTTTGTTTCAATTAAAATAACGGTGCACATGTGCATACGTTAAGAAGAAAACATAAATTATCATACGAGAACTAGTCTGATATTATTGACCCTGAGAACTAGCTAATGATTAATAATTCCAACTTAAGTAGGATTGATTATATTATATGGCGCCACCGGAATTTGTGTGGAAGAGAATAAAATCAGTATCACCAAAAAATGCAAGAATTTTCCGAATACAGTATGCATCCATAGTGTAAGACGCTGGAAATGGCAAGCAATAAACATATATAAATTCATATTGTATTTTTGTAATGCAGTACTTTAATATATTGTTTCGTTGTTAAAATCCACTCAAAATATTATTTAAAATAACTGGAGTAAATTAATATAGCTGCAACATTTCCTAAGAGCATGAAGCATTTCATTGTTTTTTACTGATGAAATACTAGACGTTATGGTTTTATATTCTAATAGCAAAGCAGATCAAGTAAAAAGTATTGCTTTACCCTATCTGTTTGTATACTTATGTATTTTTGCTATCATTAATCTATATATTTACAATTTGGGATTAAAAAAATCCAGATGCGAAAGCAAAAATATGCAACCAACAGGTGCAGCAGAAATTAAACAATATTAGTATTCTTTTAATAAGATTGTGAATGCCAGGAAAGCACGTAAAGGACCGACAATGTTGCTATATCCGAGTAAGTAGCAGAATTCATACTGCATTCGCCAAAAAAAAAACGGCCTATAAATCATTGTTTTGGATAAACCATACCATACCGAACCATTAGGTGAATTTCTGCCATATTTATCAATTTCTTGAGATCATATAATTATACTTATTCGGAAGTTCATTGAAATGGAAAGTAGCTTAGCTTCACCTAACATAATAAAGCTTTACAAAAATTATGATATAAAATAAATATTAATTCAAATACTCATTCGTTGGGTATAGGTATAATCTATCCATTTTAAATATTGCACTACCGAGGCTTCTAATTTCATTTCTTAATATGCTTTGAAGAGTTGTTTTAGGAAAATTGATGAGATGGATTTTTTTGATTTCGTAAACTTGGATTGTTTTATCCAAAAGTTGATTATCATGGATAGTTCTTTTTCATCTTTCAATGGGTCCAGGAGTTTTAATCTAATCAAGTTTCCTGTAGGCGGATTTTTTTAAATTATGCTACTGAATCTTCTTTGGGTTGTATTTACTATTAACATTATACCACACCTTACTTTCTCTTCTAATTGAAAATTTGTTATACAATCGTTCAAAAAAGCAAACATAAATGATTTTTCATTCAAAAAGTTGCACTTTCTTGCACTAGTGCCAAAAAATTTTCTGCACTCTTTTTTGTTCGTTTTTTTGCACTAATATAAGAAGCAATTTAAATAAATAGACAACACTTTACAATTAGTTATTTATTAACAAATCAACATAATTTAACATTAAAATAAACATTACAGTTTGAACAATTTCATAATTTAACATTAGATGGAAGACCACTTGATTTTGAATAGATTTATCGTAAATTTGCCGATTGCTAGTTGGTCCAGCAAAAGAGGATTATGGGGCTTCACTTAAAGATACATCTATTACTCTCCATACAAAGTTGTCTGGCATCGCAGAAATTAAAGGCCGGCCATTTTGCAGTTCTGCCCTTGGCGAGGATTCGAATTGTAACATTTTTGCAGTTTTTACTTAACTGCAAAGGGATTCGTCAACATATGCTTCTGACACTGTGGATGATTTCCAGCTCCGTGTCTTTTTAGGCTTAAAATGTCTCCTCATTAATCTGCCAATAAGGTAAAAGAGGAACGACTAAACGGGTGACCAGTATAGAGCTGCGGATCCGTCAAATTCAAAAACTTTGAGATTTACGGAGGGATTTTGGCAAAAGTATTTACTCCTAAGGTTGGACAGAACACTCATTGTTTTTGTAAAACACAAAAAATCTCTTGTAGGGTGTTTGTGGTCTACGCAAGGTGACATATTTTCGGTAACTTTCTAGTCCCTTGGTAATAACAAACGGTCTTGGATTATGGGTTTTGGTAAGTGGAATTCTTACCAGTAAAATATCATCTATTTCTTATATATCATCAATGGTTATTCTATGTAATTCATCACTTATACAAGCCCCAGCCATTCTAAAAATTGCGACAACCTTCATCATTAAATAGTTGCTGTCCGGGGCTTCATTCCAAAATTTTCGTCCCTTGGTCATAACAAACGATCTTGGATTATGGATTTTGGTAAGTGGAATTCTTACCAGTAAAATATCATATTTTTCTTATATACCATCAATGGTTATTCTATTTAATTCATCACTTCCACAAGCCCCTGCCATTCCAAAAATTGCGACAACCATCATTATTAAATATTTGCTGTCCGGGGCTTCATTCAAAAATTTTCGTATGTCTTCTTTGGTAAAAACTTTTGACTTTTTTGGTCGATATCTGACTGAATTTCGCTTTAAAAATACCATCAACTTCGAATAAGTCTTAATATCTATGTTTTTTGCAAAGAGAGCATCGATGTTACCATAGAAAACTCGGACCATAAAGTTAGCGGATTCACTTCTTTTGATTTGGATATTATATGTATTATATTTTTGACTGACTTTGCTTGACACCATGCCTTAAGCCTTTCATAAGCCGCTTCGTATATCAGTTTCGACTTCATTGGGGTCAGTTTTGATATCATCACATCAGCTTCTGCCGTCACATAATCTGGAACCTTTTCAGAATCGCTTGTATTTTCAATTTATGCTTGATTTAAGTGGAACAAGATTGCAATACAATTTGAAATAAGATTTGACACTTGCCATATTTATTTATTAGAAACTCGGTAGAAACTTGCAAGCGTCATAAGTTGCAATCGATATATAACAGTGTAACAATGCCATAGACAACACAGCAGTACTGATAACAATAAAAATATCAGCAGGTAGATGTAACTGACAATTTTTTATAGGTACCTACCTATATTCTGGTCTTAAAATAAAACGATCGCATACAAAATATTGTATACAATACGTGCAAAATGCTCTTTTTGCACGTGTTGCAAAAACAACTATTTTATATTTCATAAGAAATATTGACGAAATACCGAGTCCTGAAAACTTCAGATATTTTTTACACATCATTATCATCCGTTGGCGGCTAGGTTTGGTAATAATTAAGGATCGTTTTCCCTTGTGCTATACAAGGGCATATTAAATCATCAATATTATATTCTACGCATATCGAAATAATATTACCTAACGCAGCATAATCGAAAAGATAATTGATCATAATTTTTGAGCATATATACACAAGGTGTTCCATTGAAAATAAGCAATTTGACCTAATTTTCAATGTAACACCTTGTGTATATGTGCCCAAGAATTATGATCAACTCCTAATGCTGAAAAATGCCGTTTTTGGTGTTGGTAATTCCTGGTATACTTCTAGATGAATTTGCTTTATTAGGGAGATTCTTCTTATTGACTTGATATTATTTTATTGTGTCATTAATGATTATAATAAAATTAAAATCACCTAGTTTAGAGAAAAGTGAGCATCTACAAAAATTCCATTTGCAATTATTACTTTTTTCATTTTCATAAATGTTAGTTTCTAACTTTCAACTTGAAGGCACGGCAATGGGCAAATGTTTGTCGCCGTTCTTAGCTAATCTTTTCATGAGTAAATTTGAAAATAATATCAGTAAGGAGTTAGAATATTTTCAAGGGTATGGTACAGGTATGTGGATGACCTTTTCCCGATTTTCGACACAAAAACCGCTAATATCGAAGATTTTGTAACCAAACTAAACAACCGTTTCCCAACCATTATATTTACTTATGAAGTCGAGAACAATGGCCAACTACCATTTTTTGATACTTTAGTGATTAGGAACGATAATAGCACACTAGAATTTGATATAAATAGAAAAAGAACTGTCACTATAAGAGCGCTTTCACACAAGGATACTGTATGCGAGATTCGCGTATCCAAGATACAGGTTATACATACATTCAAATGGACCTATTCACACGGCACGAGCGACTCATACAGTATTGCGATTCCGAATTTCTGCATCCCAGCAACTCAGCCGCCGGACGCTGAATGCGTATGCCGAAAACAAAATTACCATTACGATATATGGGCCTGTTCAGACATGGATACTTTTGCAACGGAGAAGATATCATAGACGCAGGATATTTTTCAATATAAATTCAATCATCATAGGTATTATTTACTACGCGCTAGAGTGATGGACCAATGCACGGCACTGCGACTATTTTAGAACTGATTGAAGAAATACGTGAATTCGATGCAGCTTCAGCAGCCAAGTTTTCGACCGCTGCTGGCAGGGACGTCAAACTGGTGAGAGCAGTTTGATTACGGGGAGTGACGCCCCCGCCATTCCGAGTTGCCACGGGATGTGGCCCATCAAATCCCATCGTCCTCCTCCAGGCTGGAGAACACCGAAGTACAAAGTCTGGAGCTGATCAATGACAGTTTGTGACAAGAGGGGCTGCATTGTAATAGCTGGCAGGGACGTCAAACTGGTGAGAGCAGTTTGATTACGGGGAGTGACGCCCCCGCCATTCTGAGTTGCCACGGGATGTGGCCCATCAAATCCCATCGTCCTCCTCCAGGCTGGAGAACACCGAAGTACAAAGTCTGGAGCTGATCAATGACAGTTTGTGGAAGCGGCCCTAGGTGGACGAGCTGATCAATGACAGTTTGTGACAAGAGGGGCTGCATTGTATTAGCTGGCAGGGACGTCAAACTGGTGAGAGCAGTTTGATTACGGGGAGTGACGCCCCCGCCATTCTGAGTTGCCATGGGATGTGGCCCATCAAATCCCATCGTCCTCCCCCAGGCTGGAGAACACCAAAGTAAAAAGTCTGGAGCTGATCAATGACAGTTTGTGACAAGAGGGATTGCATTGTATTAGCTGGCAGGAACATCAAACTGGTGAGAGCAGTTTGATTACGGGGAGTGACGCCCTCGCCATTCCGAGTTGCCACGGGATGTGACCCATCAAATCCCATCGTCCTCCCCCAGGCTGGAGAACACCAAAGTACAAAGTCTGGAACTGATCACTAGGGAGTGACCCAACAAACCCTATTTTTACCCCAGTCAGACTAGGGACCACCAAAGGAAATAGTCTGAGGCCGATGCATCCAGTGGAAGCGGCCCTAGGTGGTAGATGCATACGCCTACTCGCATCGTCCGGTGAAAGACCACCCCACCAGAACTGGGAGGCGCTAAGTGGTTTTCCCGAATCACGTTCCGTTCCCGCGCTGGTCGTTCCGGGTTCCACAGTAGGAATATAATAATATGGACATGATGGTGCTTCCAGGATCAAAATATTCCGGAGGTAAACTCCCCGGCCATTCGGATCTCCGGGCGCTGGGTGGCCCTGGGAGCCCTTCATTCCGCATTTCACAGACAGCAAAGATACCGAACCAATTTAGAATTGATTTCTGCAACATAAGAGGCCTAAATACAAACATAAATTCGGTACACCAACATCTACAGGCAAATAGACCACACATACTAGCCCTTACAGAAACACAAGTATGTTCTACAACAACAACAGTGAACTACCCTTATCCTGGTTACGACTTACATACCCGATTTAGACATAAGTTCGGAATATGCCTTTTTGTCCGAAGCGACCTTTCATGTCACCGAGAGGAAACACTCGAACCGAACAACCTTGACGTCATGTGGCTCAAGTTCACCGCCAAGGGATTAACCAAGTTTATATGTTGTCTCTATCGCCCTCCGAGCGATAGAGCCTACCAAAGCTTTTTTTCAACACTAGCTACCACTTTTGACTCAATACAGGTTGATCACCCCAGTTCAGAAATAATCGTTCTGGGAGACTTCAATGCCCACAACACCAACTGGCTCAAACATCACAACAAGACCGACAACGAAGGTAGAGAGGCTGAAGCATTCGCCATCAGCTGCGGGCTTACTCAAATTGTAGACGAACCAACTCGAATCTCAGAGAGGGGCGAATTCGCCGCCCTCCTGGGTCTTTTTCTAACCACCAATCCTGACCAGTACACAGTTACAGTTTGTCCGCCATTAGGTACTTCCGACCACAAACTTATTACAACGGTTTGTGAATTGCCACTCATACAGAAGGATCCACCATTGCCTCGCAAAATCTGGCATTACAATTCTGCAAACTGGGACGATCTGAGGGAGTTCTATCTAGATTTTCCTTGGCCCGACGTCTGCTTTGGCGCTGACGACCCGTCAGTCTGCTGCGAAAAGATCACGCAAGTAATCTCCTCAGGAATGGAAGCATACATCCCAAATTCCATCAAGTTACCATCAAAAGGAAAGCCCTGGTTCGACAAAAGATGCGAAAGAGCTGTGGGTAGGAAACAGCAAGCCTACAAGTACTGGCAGCAAAATCAGACCGCTGAAAATCGCAATTATTTTGTCGAAGCGAGAAACGAATGCAAGCGTGTTATCGACGAAACTAAGAACAAACACAATCAAAGGATCAGGAATAAACTTTTACAATGCCCCAGTGGCTCCAGGAATTTCTGGTCGGTAGCAAAGGCAGAAAGTAACAACTTTACAAAAACGTCTCTCCCACCTTTGACGGACGAACGTGGCATCACGGCGACTACAGCCAGGGAAAAAGCAAACATGCTCGCCAAAATGTTGTCTTCGCACTCTACCTTAGACGTCCCCCAAGGCAAGACTCTCCCCACCTTATCGAACATCAACACTACCATGGCAGAAGTCAAATTTCATCACCGTGATATTCGTAAAATCCTTAAAAATCTAGATACGCAAAAGGCATCAGGACCGGACGGAATACCTGCCATCGTGTTAAAGAACTGCGCCAACGAACTAACACCCGTTCTTTCCAGGCTTTTTTCTCTGTCTTGCGGAAAAGGGATTTACCCATCTTCTTGGAAAGTCGCTCGAGTGCAACCTGTTCCGAAAAAAGGGCAAGAAAACCACGCCCTTAAACTATCGTCCAATTGCCTTGCTTCCAATAATCTCCAAAGTCATGGAACGTGTAGTCAATCAGCAACTGCTCAAGTACCTCGAGAACAACAAAATAATCAGCGATAATCAATACGGCTTTCGCAAAGAGAGATCGACAGGAGATATATTGGCCTATGTCACTCATATATGGAGTAGGGCAATTGAGAACTACGGAGAGGCTCGAGCGATTGCGTTGGATATTTCAAGGGCGTTCGACGGAGTTTGGCATGACGGACTGCTCAGCAAACTACCGTCATTCGGACTGCCAGCCTCTCTCTGCAGCTGGCTTGCCAGTTTCCTTAAGAGCCGATCTCTGCACGTTGCAGTCGATGGACACATCTCGGACACATTCACCATCAACGCGGGCGTGCCTCAGGGCGCAATACTTTCACCAACTCTGTTCCTCATCTATATTAATGACCTGCTGACCGAAACAAATAATCCTGTTTACAGTTTTGCAGATGACAGTACCCTTGTCTCTCACTTTAGATCAGAAAAACCCTTACTAGCGACTGAGACTCATCACCGCAGACAGGAGCAGATTACAGCAATTAATCAAGACCTGGAGAAAGTTCAAACTTGGGGCGACCGAAATTTGGTCCAGTTCAATGCAGCAAAGACCCAAGCAGCCACGTTTACCAAGAGGGCCAATACAGCGGGCCCTGACATTATTATGGCAGGGTCGACCATTCCTTCATCCTCGTCAATCGGATTGCTGGGTATCTCGGTCAACAGCAATATGTCCTGGCATGACCACGTTGCTAACATCGCAAAATCAGCCTCCCAGAAGCTTGGTGCGCTATTTCGCAACAAAAAACTCTATACACCGCAGCAGTTGCTCTTGCTCTACAAAGCGCAAATAAGACCGTGCTTAGAATATTGCTCACATATCTGAAGTGCCGCACCAAAGCACACCCTAAAGCTGCTGGATTCCATACAGAAGAGAGCAGTGCGTCTCGTCGGCGACCCGGAGTTGACCCGGAATCTAGATAGTCTGGAACACCGCAGACATGTAGCCGAGATATCTCTGTTTTACAGATACTTTCACGGCAGATGTTCCCAGGATTTGGCCCGCCTCATCCCGCCCCTGGCAGCTCCTGTCAGACAGTCACGACAGACGGCAAGAGCGCACCAGTTCGTCGTACAACTAGAAACTCCTAGAACATCGCTTTACAAGAACTCCTTTGTCTGGCGCACTGCATCACTGTGGAACTCACTCCCAGAACATCTGTTTCCCACTAATTACAACTTACAAATATTCAAGAGCCGTGTCAATCAACATCTTCGCACACACACCGCTCGTCGAGCGCCATAGGGTCTCCCTTTAGTGTGTGTGCCACTGCCATAAAAAAAAAAAAAAAAAAAAAACGCGATTCTGTATCTCGGATACGCGTATCTCGCATACAGAATCCTCGTGTGAAAGAGCTCTAACCGCTATATTCCTGATGACTCCTTCCACTGTGACCAACACAAAATCGCCAGCTTTCGTTTTTTATTACACCGTATGGTTTCCTCTCAGAAGAGAATGATTTAATAATGAAAAGGAAACAATTAAGAATATAGCAAGAGTTAATGGTTTCAATATTAACTTAATAAATTGACTAACTGAGGCATTTGTTTAGATAGACCAGTCCTGATTCCACTTCGTTCGTTAATCAGGATGAAAATACAAAATATGTCTCGATACCATATAATCCTCAGTATACTAGAAGACTCCAAAAAGTTTTTAAGGAAGTAGGTTTAAAATTAGTATACCAAACTCAGTTTAACATTAAGAAATTATTAGGTGGTCCAAAGGACAAAATTGAAATATTATAATGAAAATATGAAATTGGTTTCATGGATATTAACCAAAAATATGTTGGGCACACTAGAAGATCTATACAAACGAGATTCAAGGAACACATTGCTCATTTAAAGTATGGTAGAACAGACAAATCAAGTGTTGCCCAGCATGATTTTGATAATAATCATTGAATAACAATTTAAAATTTAAAATTAATTCATAATAGGGGGATTATAAGACGCATATGAAAGTATGGAAATAATTAAATGTAAGAATAGTTTAAATAGAGACAGAGGGCCTATTCCGTATTGTCCCTTGTATTGGTTGATCGAGCGTGACCAGTGGAATTCCAGGTTTGGTTCCTTTGGTTCCGCTTGATTAAACAAATAGTTAATATAAAAGAGAGTTAGGTAGATTTTAAGTTTAGTTTTAATCACATCCTGATGCTGCTCACATGGTTAGCGAAACGCGCGTCGAAACGTGCGTCGAGTGTAATAATTCTGTTTCGGTATTGTGGATAAAACACCGTTTTAGTGCATTTCGCCGAAGGTTCCAAACCCCCATATTAGTTTCCATAGAGTTAAATTCATGCAACGATTGACTTTCGTGCCACGTCGGATTTGTCATGCCTTTTTTGCCATATTTATATCCATTGACTCGATTTTGTAAGTATTATTTGACTTATGTAGACTGAAAAACTATTATTACATGGAATTTCATAAAATATTTTATTCATATTTGTTTTGTTTTTTCTTTTGTTTAAAATGATTAAAGGAACAAACTTTGCATCATGTTGAAATCTGTAATACAAATTTACACCTTATGCTTTTTAAAATATACTTGTACACATTCTGAAATATTATGCAAGGTAGTGCCACAGCTTATGTGTGTATAAACTTTGGTAGGGCATTGAAAGATAAATATTTGAGTTTTTATTTGGTTAATTAGTATTAGTATTATTTTTTTAATTTTGTGATTGTAATGAAAAATACAGATTTTTAGGTTAATTGGGCAGCTATTATTTACAAGAATATTCTTGTCTGATTTATATCTTTGTTTTGATGCAGTGAGTGACGTGATTTTGTATCCTTACAGCGAGATCTATAATAATAGATCTTTCTTATCTTTTTGCGATACAGAAATTTTATTTTCAGGATTTCGGTCCTGAAAATCTAATCAAAAAATGCTTTAATGGTATATCTAAAAAGAAAAGAACATTCGTAAACTTTGATTATATCAGATAATCTGATTTTCAAACAAAATAGTATGTGTTCTGGGGTGTGTAGCATCCCACAAGAATATACTCTTTTAATTTAATTATTAAATGCAATTTTTTACCTGGTCTTGAATTGAATAAAACAAAGTATATCAGTAACAGCAGCGTTTATTTGAAATTTTATTAAGTTTGCTCAAAACATCAATCCTCCTTTTCAAAAAATAGAACAGCTACTATCGTGAAACGGATATTGCTAACCTACATACTTCTATGTCAAACACAAATACATTTTTAATGCAAATGCGTAAAAAGCAAAACACAACTTAAATTAATTCAATGCCATTACAAATACAAAATTATTGATATCTGGAAAGTGGCGCAATTTTTGCAGCATATAAAGACGTGTTCTAGGCACATGACGTTTTATGAAAAAAGACTTTTTAGCATAATATAATACTTTTTAAATTTTTTTTTTGCAAATGAAACATTCATGTTTAAATAAATGCTCAAATCAACTTATAGTCTTCGAAGTTCGCCAAGAAGCAGAACTTTTTATAACAACACGTATTTTTTGGCAAAATCGTTAAAAAGTTTTTCCGCCTTTTTAAGGCATTTCCAGAATTTTTCTATGTTTAGTATCTGAGATTATCTTATTGTAGAAAAAAATAGTATGAGTTCTGGGGTATGTTATATTCCACAAACAAAACTCATCAATAATATATTTCTTTATATTCTCTTAATTTAATTATTAATACAATTTTTTACTTGCACTTGCATCAAATAACTCAAAATATATCAGTAACAGCAGCGTTTCTTTAAAATCCTATTTTGCACAAAACATCAATTTATTCTATTTTTCAGATAATAGAGCAGCTATTATTATGAAAAGCATATCGCTAACCTACATACCTTTATGTCAAACTTCTAGAGATTTTTAAGAAGAATGTCCAAAAAGCAAAACACAACTTAAATTAAAGAAAAGTATTGTATCTCGAAAGTGGCACAATTCTGCAGCTTAAAAGCGGGTGTTCTAAGCACATGTCTTTTTATAATGAATGTATTTTTAGCGTCATACATCATAGATTTTAAAAAAACTTTTTGCAAATCAAGCAGAATTTTTTATAGCAACACTTATTTTTTGATAAAATCGGTAAAAAAAAGTTGTTACCTTCCATTTTAAGACATTTTCAAAATTACACTATTTTTTCTAAAAAACACATACGACTATTAGTCAAGACATTTCAACTCCTTTGACAGCACTTATACCATGTAAGTTAGAATTTTTTACTTGTAGTTTTTTACTACATAATAATATCAGTAAGCAGTTCAGCAAATTATATTTAAATTCACAGAGTCTCACAAAAAGTGTGACAGCTTTAAAGTTACTTACTTTTTAAGTGAATTATCCTATATTTTTCTATACATTTTTGATGTGCTTGTTGTTTCGATAATCACCTGAGTTAAGGGTTTTAGTTTTGCCTAAGCGCAGAATTTGTTATTTTACATAAATTAATATTTTTTTAACTCCCTGCAATCAAAACCTAAACTAGGCAGAGCTTCCAAGGATTTCAAAGATGCATAATTTGATGAAAAATAATTTTCTAGGGAAAGTTGAACATTTTAAAGAAGATCTTTTGCAAGTCAAAGATTCATATTTTTAGGCACCCTGTAATAAAAATCAAATCAAGTTATAATCTTCGAAGTTTTTCAGAAGGCTAAACTTTTTAGAACACTTTTTCTTGATAAAAACTATAACAAAAATTGTTCCTCGCCGTTTCAAGGCATTTTCAAAAGTGATCTATATTTTTTAAACACACATCTACAAATTAAGGTATTCCAACACCTTCCTATTATAGCTCCTATAACATATAAATATGCTCTTTTGTCTCTTGCTATTTTATACTATATATAAAGGAGTATTTGAGCACAATAATTTTAAATACACAGAGTTTCCCAAAAAGTGTGGCATCTATGAAGATACTTTTTTAAATGTCATCCCATATTTTTTACATTTCTGACGTTTGATCTTCCTCATACGCACCAAATATATAAGAGCATTACAATGCCTCTTTAACAGGCAATAAGTTAAAAACGAATAAAATCGAATTTACATCACATAAATTGAACAATCTTAATTTTTCTAAATAGGCATTTAAATACAATCAAGGTTAAAAACGATACAATTCAAGTTGTAAGATAATTCTGCTTGAACTCCATTTTACACGGAATACTAAAAAAGGATTTTCAAAATATTATTTTTTTTCCAGTTATTTCAATGGAGTTTTTTATATTTTAATATGCAGAATATAAATACAAACCGTTAGGAATATAAGCTTTATTATATGCGAATTCATAGCCGTTTTTTAAATAATTATCAACATTTGGATGCAAAAATAACAGGTAGATACTTAACCTATATATGACAACTCTCTTAAATTGATATTCTTATTGGTCGTTAAGTATTTTATCTGATTGTAAATATGTCTTAAGCGGGATGATTTGAAATAGGTACATTATTTTTTCTATTGGGTAAAAGTGAAAAAATTCTTTCATCGCAAATAGGCTTTATGCGATACGATATTCAGAAAGGCGCCAGCCAGAAGAGATAAAATTTAAATAGTAATTGAACTTGTTCATCGAGACGGGCAATGTAATATAAAAGAATGGAAACGAGCCAAATCAGTCATTACAGTGTCTGGCCTGAAATCTGATAGGTACTTTTCGATACATTTCATTTAACACGTAGAGTGCCATCGATGTCCACCCTTTAATGGGAAGAAACCACACTGGCCATGGTAAGTCAATATTGTCCACGATATATTTTCCAACTTCAGGCTGTGTTGGGTCGCCGCCGTCCATCAGAACCATTCTAAACATACAGAGAGTCAAATAAGATGAAATAAGTTGCTCTTAGTAAGATATCGGTGTAGTTGGTTTTTACGCTGGGGGTCAAATTATAAGTAGCACATAATTTTGAACCTTTTGGTAGCTGTAACTAATTTTATCAAGTAATTCCCACAGACATCATAGAAAACAAGCAGCTAACTGAGAATAGTATATTGTGTAACTAGGAGGAAAAGCAAAACATTCCTGGACGACTGTGGTTAATTGCTGGACGAGGCGCAGCCGAGGCCAGCAACACAGGAGTCCAGGAATGTGCTTTTCCTGCGAGTTGCACATACTATTTTTTATCCGATCGAAATTAATTAGAATACGTACTTATAAAAATAGAGCCAAATCTTACTCTAAATAAAAACGGTGTTTTAAATTTAAACTCAACATAATATCAAGTTTTGAATCGAGCGAGCTTGAAGTTTATTACGTAACTACGGAAATAGCATCTAAATGTTGCTTTTGATAGACGTCAGATCTGACAAACAAGGCGTTTAAATAGAACAGAAGTGTTACATTCCCGGCCTAGGACGGGAATGTTATATTCCCGGACAGTTATTTTCTATTCTTGTACAGTTATTGCATGTTGCCAAGCAACGAATACAATATATTGGAATCATGACTTTTGCGGTGAGAAAACATATCGTAAAGGTGTCGTTTTTCGTCCGATCGGATAAAAATATTAATTTCCTCGTCAGGATTATATTCTACAAGAAACGTGTTGCACGCTATTACCCGAGAATAACAACCGCAGAGAAGCGACAATAGCCGTCGGCACCTTTGAAGTTGGAGTGCCAAGTTCAATTTGTCATATTTGACAGATAACAGGTTTAATACACTGAGAGAAATGTAATGAAGGGATAAGAAATGCTATACACCGATAAAACAAGTAATTAATTACATGTTTATTATTTACTTTGTTAGAAATGTATTATGAATAGTAGTTATCTTTTAGGATTTAACGGTTTAACTCAGAGTTTACTCATTTGTCACGTTCTGACCTTTTTGAAGTGAATACTTCTTTGGTTTCATGGGAGCGATTTTTTAAGCTCGCATCACGACATGGTTTATGTTTTCGTCTCGCGTTACGAAATTTTCGTATCGTTGATTGGACGACTAACCCAAACTAACCAAATCTATTAAAATTGTTTATAGCGTATCGTAACCGGCTCAAATAAGTAAAATAAGTTGAGACTAAGTGAAACTAACCCAAAGTTGATTCGACGACTAACCCAAACTTACCAAATCTATTAAAATTGATTATAGCGTATCGGAACCGCTTCAATTGACTAAAATAAGTTGAGACTAAGTGAAACTAACCGAGAGTTAAATCGACGAACCCAAACTAACCAAATCTATAAAATTGATTATAACGAATCGGAACCGCTTTAAATGACTAAAATAAGTTGAGAATAAGTGAAATCAACCGAAAGTTGAATCGACGACTAACCGAAACTAACCAAATCTATTAACATTGATTATAACGTATCGGAACCGGTTTAAATGATTAAAATAAGTTGAGACTAAATGAAACTAACCGAAAGTTGATTGAACTACTAACCTAAACTAACCAAATCTTTTAAAATTTATTACAACGTATCGGAACCGGTTAGAGACCCATTTAAATGTTATTAAGGTAAAAATAAAGTTTTTAAAATCATATACAGGGTGTTAAAGAAATTATTTTTTTTTAAATTGCAGTTTTTTCGAACTATTACCTATATATTTACAAATACATATAAAAACAAATCGTTGTTAAAAGATAATAAAAAAAACTGTAGACAGACACGTGCTGGACAAACATTTTTTTATTTGTCCAATCGATTCGCAGATAATACTGCGTAAGCCTAAAGAGATCGCCATAATTACATGAATATTGCTACTAATTTTGACATAAATGATTTTCGGCCAAAACTAACATATGTCAAAGTATGATATTAAATAAATTCTAAAAAAAAATTAAAGCTCTCGCTGACATATAAACGTATAATATATAATATAAACATGGCTACTTTTTCTGCATGTAAAAAATATATGTCAAAATATGATATTTAAACGTGTCAAAATGTTAAAGTAATATTTTGACATATATTATATTCATTTGAAATAATTTGAGATCTAAAGCTGTCAAATTTGACAGATGCAGAGGTCAAATTTTATTTGCCTACAATAGAGCATCGAAAACTAAAACCTTTTTGTTAAACACTTTTTCGATATCTGTTATAATAAAGAAAATATTGACGAATTTATTTAACTGTCAGATTTGACAATTGCTTGAGCCTTCCAATTTACTGAAATCTATATAATCGTATATTAGTAGGGGATTAAGTTAACACATTTTAACATAAATATTGACACGTTGTCTTCACCTTTTAGTGACATAACGATATTCTGTCTTTCACGCGACCTGATATAAATAAAAAGGAAAAGTGTAGATTTTGTCGCAATTAAAAATCGGAAGTCGATAGAGCAATGACAACTGTATAAAAAATTTCATGTAAATTTGTCAGTATTGTTTAAAGTTAAGCTTAAAAAAATAATGAAGAATTATAAGGCAACAAAAAGGTTTGATCTTTTAACGTTTTTCTCGAAATACGTTATAATAAATTTTAATAGATTTGGTTAGTTTGGGTTAGTCGTCGATTGAACTTTCGGTTAGTTTCACTTAGTCTCAACTTATTTTAATCATTTGA
>MU181998.1:149064-171861 GCA_016904865.1 Pissodes strobi | reverse complement strand
CGGTTAGTCGTCCAATCAACTTTCGGTTAGTTTCACTTAGTCTCAACATATTTTAGCCGTTTGAACCGGTTCTGATACGTTATAAACAATTTTAATAGATTTGGTTAGTTTGGGTTAGTCGTCGATTCAACTTTCAGTTAGGTTCACTTATTCTCAACTTATTTTAGTCATTTGAAGCGGCTCCGATACGTTATAATAAAATTTAATAGTTTTGGTTAGTTTGGGTTAATCGTCGATTCAACTTTCGGTTAGTTTCACTTAGTCTCAACTTATTTTAATCATTTGAACCGGTTCCGATACGTTATAATCAATTTTAATAGATTTGGTTAGTTTGGGTCAGTCTAGTCTAGTTAGACTCACTCCTGGCCCAACGGGGGGTACGGGTTCCAGTTTTCGTCCAGGATCCTCAATTTACCCCGGCTACATGTCCTGAAAAATTCAGCCCTCTAGCTATATTGGAACATGCTTAATTACAGGGGCGTTTCACTTTGATAAGCGTTTAATTTTTTCTGACTTTATCCTCGCTAAAGAAGTCACTTTAATAATAATTAACACACAAACAAACCAAAGGAAACTGGCGTTCACGCAAAAATTTTGTCATAGACGACTGTACTAAAGAAATCTCGGACTAAACTAACTGACAAGCACGTGGAGATGACAGTTAACATGTTTACCTCCCACTCTAAATTATTGGGCGAAATTTATATTGTCGCTTCTCTGCGGTTGTTATTCTCGGCTATTACTTCCATAATAGTTCTCTCAACTAGTGATGGCCGTACTCCTTTAAATGCCTAGTTTAACGTCACTAGTCAATGATGTTACACGATTGATTACTGAAAACTAGTAGATGCCGTGTCCTTGGCCTCGCCAACATTCTTTTGGTCCCACGGACTTATCGGAATCCGAATCCGCATCATTTGACTCGTACTCAGAAATGTCTGGTGAAAAATTCGATTTATCAAATACTACATCCTTCCACAATTATCTAAGTTTTTCTGGTCTTTTTCTTAAAATTAATTACAATACAACTTATAAAAGCCATAATAGTTATTTATGTATTAAGGGCATTATGAAGATGTTTATGCCTCCGAGGGCAACAATCTTACAAGGCCGAGGGCCTTTGGCCCGAGGGTTTGTAAGTTGCCCGAGGGTATGACATCAAGTAATGCCCGTGGTACATACAACATTTTATGTCCTACTCGAAAACATGTCCTACTTCAAGTTAAATTAAAAAAATATCAAAATCACGAAAAGTTTTTTACTTATATAGTTGCTGAATAAACAAAGGTAATAAGTGTTCATTGTTGCTGTCAAAGTCAAAACTGAAATTCATATAAAATAATGGATTTTCCGTTGATTCCGGATAGAATTGCTGTGAATGCTGCCAAAGCTTTGGATAATCTTGTCCCAAAGAAGTCTAAAGACGTCTATGATAAAGTATATAAAAGGTTTGGGGATTGGATGAAAAATAATGATGTAAAGATTATCAACGAGACGGTGCTACTTGGATATTTCCGGGAATTGGTATGTTAAAATTGCTGTTGCCAATTATATTAAAATACTAATTTTTTATACCGATTATAGTCTGGAACATTCACTCCTAATTCCCTATGGACGAAATTTTCAATGTTAAAGAAGACATTAATAGTTAATAAAAATATAGACATTGCAAAATATTGCAAGTTAGGCCAGTATCTAAAGCAAGCATCCAAAGGATATGAAGCGAAGAAATCGAAAATTTTGACTCGAGAAGAAGTGCTGAAATTCATCCGTGAAGCTCCCAATGTAACCAAGCCATACAAAGTGGCTCTATTATTTGCTGTATTTGGTGGGTGCCGCCGCCAAGAGCTAGCTAATATGTTGGTTGTACATATAGAGGATTGAGGATCCGTAGTAATAGTTAATATTCCCGAAACAAAGACTGATAAAAAGCGCGTCTTCACAATTATTGATGAGAAGGAGGTGGATTGTTTGAAGCTACTGAGAACTTATTAGTCTTTACGCCCGACGAACTGCAACTACAATAGATTCTTTTTGTGTTACCGTAACGGTCGTTGTTTTTCACAGCCAGTTGGGAAAAACACCATAGGCAAGATTCCTTCCTGCAAAATACGATGCGAACAAATATACTGGTCATTGTTTACGCAGAACCTCTGCAACTTTGTTGGCGGGTGCGGGGGCAATCATGATCACATTGAAAAGACACGGTGGTTGGAAAAGTTCAGCTGTGGCTGAGGGATATTTGGAAGACAGTATGTCTTCTAAAAACAACATTTCGAAATTGATAGCTGGAGTATCATCAACATCAGAAAACGTTCAATCATCGTCAATTTCTGTTAGTGAAAATCACGAAATAATGGAAAACATTGACTTATCAAAAGCCGGTAAATTCGCTTTTACTGGGTCTTTTCATAACTGTTCATTTAATATAAATGATAAATAACTTTTTTCGTTAATAAAAAGTTGTTACTTTGATTTTTCCTATTTATTTCTCTTAATGCCCTAGGTCATTAGAAACTTCCCTAATGCCCTAGGGTATTATATACCATTTAAAGTGTCTGGTAACTATGGTATTATGAAATAATAATATTCGAGTAGGACATAAAGTTTTTTTACTACCTCAACACCGTCTAAATTGAGCAGGAATCGGCGCGTTGTGTCCACCACGGCCACAGAGCCAGCTAGAGTCGTCCTGGCTCCGGTGGTCGAACTTTTTTTTGTAATTTTTCCAAATGTATGAAAATATTGGGGCAACTCTGCCCTTGCGACTTACAAAACACTCCGCTGCGCGTCGTGTTTTGAAATATGTCGCCCGTGCTTTAAAGGTCCTCTTATACACTTATATCAAAATACCCTAGTATTTCATAGCTGCTTCTGAACATATAGAAAGTATAACATGTAGAAATCTTGCAACGGCACCGTCTATAGATATTCTAATAAGTCCGCCCACTTGAGCGTGCCGCGGAAAATTTCCCTTATTGCCTGCGCCGATCCCTCGCCCATCGATTCGGCTACCAGGCTATGTCACGGCTTAGCCGTGACTCAGTTTTCGCAAGTGCTTTCGCGATCGGACGGTGTGAATTTATGTTTACGGAATAGTTTTCCCACGCTTTACGATATAAGCTATTAAAAAAAATTGAGCAAGTCCGCTAGTACTCGAGACACTGATGTGTAAACATATCCTATATCGACATCATCGACATGAGAATCGAATGCCACCTTAGGCCTCGTGCCACACTTCACGCATAGCCTTCCGCTCGCTTCGCTCCCTACAGGGGCGCAACGAACAAAAACTAACCAAAACTAACCCAAAATAAAGATTTTTTTTTACAAATATAAACTCAAGAAAATACAAATAGGATTAAAACTAACCGTAATAATCAACGCGAGCGAAGCCGCGGGTTAAAGCTAAAAGAATCATATGTCCTTTACTATACTCTTGAAAATATCTGTACAAAATTCCACGATGATCGGTTGAGTAGTTTATGCGTGAAAGCGTAAGAAACAAACACATTCGTATTTATAATATTTATTAGTTAGGATTCTTTAATAATAGTAACTGGCAGCTTCAATCGGAGTGGATTAATTCACTGCACAAATTCGACCCGAAAATCTAATGCCACCAGGAATAAGATCAACCTATGGAGATAGCTTATTCACTACCAGCTAGTCATCTTGGAATGGAATCCTTTGATTTGGGAAGTCAATAACCAAATTTTGCAAATTTTAGAAGAGGGCCATGACATCAATATTGTTTTAAACGTCTGGGCATCTAAATAATACTTTTGACAGTTCGTTTACTTTAAAATATGCTTTTTTATCGTCTAAAAAACGATTTTAAATTGCAAAATTGTATAAAAATCCGAAATTTCCGGAATTTTTAGGACGATAGCCGTGGCTTCGAACGAATTTGTCGTGGATTTTGAAGCGAAAATTCATTTTAAATTCAACCATCTATTAAAAATAAGCTGTGCTATGTATCCAAATTCACTGCGAAAATAATATAATGAAAATCTAATACCGCCCTAGCGGCTAGCTTTTTAGAAGCGTCATTTGAGTCATTGCAATCGCGGCCGTCCTGGATTAGCTAAGCGTAGTTTTTTTTTATTGTACTGTTAATGACTGTTGTGTAATTACACGTGATCTCTCCCTCTTTATCTCTTATGGAATTGGTAAATAATTATTCAATTTTTGATATCTTACGCGGCGGTATGAGGGTAAATCTCGGCAAATGGGACGGAAATGTGGGGACGGAATGTGTAAACCGATGTGACATTATAACCCATCTACATTCAGGAGCAAGCTTCCTAAAGAGTCCGGAAATTTCGGATTTTTATAAAATTTTGCCATTTAAAATAGTTTTTAAACGGATTTTAGATGATAATAAGCATATTTTAAATTAAGCGAACTGTCAAAAGTATTATTCAGATGCCCAGAAGTTTAAAACACTATTGAGTCATGGCCCTCTTATAAAATTTAAAAATTTGGTTATTGATTTTCCCAAATCAAAGGATGCCGCCCCAAGATGACTAGCTGGTAGTGAATAAGCTGTGTCCATAGGTTGATGTTATTTCTGGCATTAGACTTTCGTGTCGAATTTGTGCAGTGAATTAATCCACTCCGATTGAAGCTGCCAGTAAGTAAATATTAAAGAACGCACGTCAGGTGGTATCTGTGACGGGAATGTGTTTTGCAGGCTGTATGTAACCGTTAGTGTAAAACGTGTCCTTTCTAACCCCATTTCCAAATAAGCGTTTGCCTATATTCAGACGTCACGCGGCCTAAGGTGGCATTAGATTTTCATGTCGATGATGTCAATATAGGATATGTTTACACATCAGTGTCTCGAGTACTAGCAGACTCGCTCTTTTTTTATGAGACGAAGTGAAGCTAACCGAAAGTTGATTGGACGACTAACCCAAACTAACCAAATCTATTAAAATTGGTTATAACGTTTCGGATCCCAAATGAAAATAAGTTGAGACTAAGTGAAACTAACTGAAAGTTGATTAGACGACTAAGCAAAACTAACCAAATGTAGTAAAATTGATTATAACATATCGGAACTGGTCCAAGTCTCTAAAATAAGTTGAGACTGAGTGAAACTAACCGAAAGTTGATTCGACAAGTAACCCAAACTAACCAAATCTATTAAAATTGATTATACCCTAGCGGAACCGGTTGAAATGACTAAAATAAGTCAAGACAAACTGAAACTAATTGAATGTAGATTCGGCGACTAACTCAAACTAACCAATTCTACTAAAATTGGCTATAACTTATCGGAATCGGATCAAATGACTAAAATACGTCTAGACAAACTGAAACTAACCGAAAGTTGATTCGACAACTAAGTCAAACTAACCAAATCTATTAAAACTGATTATAACGTAACGTATTGATATGGATCAATGAATAATATCAATAACTCTTATCAGCTTAATATCACCATCGCTTCGCCTCACTTTAATAAGTTATATAAAATAATAATGTCAGGAATAATAGATATTGGTTTAAAATCAGCACAACCAAACTATTGACTAATATAAAATTGTCAAACAGAGAAATGTACAATTTCAATTTAAATTCATATAGAATTAAAGAATAAATCTGGCAACACGGCCTTGTCTACAAACCTGCCCTGGGCCGTCTGCGAGATTTCAATAAAAACAAAATACACTGAAAATCGGCAGACAAAAGTAGTAGCAATTACAGCAGATTTGTACAAGTTTTTCATGATTTTTTATAAAAAAAAGTCGCGAGTAGCACAGTATACGTGATAGAAGTGAATACTTCGTTATCGAGTCTCAACTTATTTTACTAACTTGAGTCGGTTTTAAAATGTTATAATACATTTTAATAGATTTGGTTAGTTTCGGTTAGTCGTCTACTTTGAGTTAGTTTCACTTAGTCTCAACTTATTTTAGTCATTTGGGTCGGTTGCTATACGTTATATAGAATTTTAATAGATTTGTTTAGTTTTGGTTAGTCGTCTAATCAACTTTCGGTTAGTTACACTTAGTCTTAACTTATTTTAGTCATTTGAGACGGTTTCGATACGTTATAATCAATTTTAATAGATTTAGTTAGTTTGGGTTAGTCGCCGAATTAACTTTCGGTTAATTTCACTTTGTCTCAACTTGTTTTAGTCATTTGAACCAATTCCGATACGTTATAATCAATTTTAATAGATTTGGTTAGTTTGGGTTAGTCGCCGAATCAACTTTCGGTTAGTTTCACTTAGTTTCAACTTGTTTTAGTCATTTGAACCGGTTCCGATACGTTATAATCAATTTTAATAGATTTGGTTAGTTTGGGTTAGTCGTCGAATCAACTTTCGGTTAGTTTCACTTAGTCTCAACTTGTTTTGGTCATTTGAACTGGTTCCGAGACGTTATACCCAATTTTAATAGATTTAGTTAGTTTGGGTTAGTCGTCGAATCAAGTTTCGGTTAGTTTCACTTAGTCTCAACTTGTTTTAGTCATTTGAACCGGTTCCAATACGTTATAATCAATTTTAATACATTTAGATAGTTTGGGTTAGTTGTCCAATCAACTTTCGGTTAATTTCACTTTGTCTTATAAAAATTGAATAATTCTTTACCGATTCCATAAGACAGAAACAGGGAGAGAGAGAGTCATATACTTTATCTCTCTTGCGAGACGAAAATTCCAAAACGTGTAGATATATGGCCTTGAAAAATTACTTTCATGAAACCAATGAATATCATAATAACGTAAAATTTGTGGTTTATAATATTTATCTTCACCCAAATTATGTATATTAGTTGAGTTATATGAGTATAAGTAAGTTTGATCGCTGTTTTACCACTTATTAAGAATAAAAACCCTAGATGGAAAACACTTTTAATGTTTGTGTTAAGATATGAGTGTTGCACGGGTTAGTTTGGGTTAGTTTGGGTTAGTGCATGGGTTAGTTGTTGTTGTCAATTTTTTTTTGTTAAAGATGACATCCACTGTGACAACGCATTTGTCATATTAATAACAAAATTTAATAAGATATCGATAACATCGATAGCCGAAAATATCAGGTGAAAATTGTTCCATTGTCGCTATTTTCCTGTTATATTTTGTAATTTGTGTTCGTAGTTAAAAAATACCGGTTGTTTTTGAGTTTCGTATTAATTTTATATACCTCCTCGTATTTTTATCCATATCGTAGGTAATATTTCGTTTATTATTTACTTATTTATTATAATACTAAATAATTATCACAAAGTAGTATCATTAATGAGCCATAAATGAGACAGAGAATGTCAATAATTATTCATAAAAAGTAAATAATACAAACATTATTAAAAAATAAATAATACAAACATTAATAATCATATTTATATCATATATTGCTCATAGAACGCTCCCCGAGCTTGAGTTGGACTATTCATATCCAAACGTACGCGGTAGTAGCACGCATTCGTCTGCTGCACCGTGGCCGAGTGTGTTTAAGGGCAACGGCGCGCGGCGGTAGTTTCCACGGCACGCTGATGGAGTGAGCGGATTAATTAGAATATCTTTAGACGGTGACAAGGGGACCTCTAAGAAGCAATAAATAATAAACGAATTGTATGGTAGTACTCTTTGGTAATAGGTAATAATACATGATGGAAATTGATACACAAAATGTAATTAGTGAAGTGGAGGCACGTCCAAATCTGTGGAAAGTCCAAGATGGGAGATATAAATATAGAGAGTTAAGGCAAATTTCCTGGGAACAGATATCGCAGTTTATGCTAATTTAATAATAATAATATATAATAAATTAGCCGATATGGCAACCACTGTTGATGCTTCTTTTTTGAAGTCCATTTTAGTACTGGTACTGGTAGAGATTGATCAGTATTCAAATGAAACAAAATTCCAACGCTGACGATCAGCGACTGATGATCCGCACGCTAACCGTCAGCATCCATGTGAAACGGCACTTATAAGTGCTAATGTTACAAAATAAACCGCTAATTAAAACTATTTGTGCCCATTTCTATATAGTTAAACGTCAGTGCCATTATGGTTAAATATATTTCGGGAAGCAATAATAATTGTTATAGTGAATCATACGTTTTTAATTTTAGCCAAAATATTTATTTTGCTGTCTGTCATCTAAAAATAGATTTCAAGAAAATTCCTGCTGAAAATCATATAACAGCATTTCCTTACAAGGTGAAATGCTTGATATCTATACCCTTTTCTACTAACAAAAGTTATTTCGCTTTGGTACTATTATTATTCTAGTACGCTTCGGTTTAAGACAGATGATGTTATTTTAAAAACTTTCAGTAGTAATACTTTAGTAATAGAAGAAATAGAGGAAATATTTTCATATATAATATCACAAGAGAAAAAATTTTGTCGGCAAAATTTTCGAAAGGTATGAAAGTTTGTTGCCTGGCAATTTCGCAAATGATATTTTTGTTATCAAAATCACGAGCCGTCAGGCGAGTGATTTTGTCAAAAATGTCATGAGCGAAATTGCCGAAAAGCAACAAACTTGAATAAAACCTTGAGAATAATTTTGTCTACACAATTTTTTCTCGAGTGGTATTCGTCATGACTATTTCACGAGAAAAACTAGACTTAATGACGTTTGTCAAACTCACAATAATTAGTTATACCAGACACCTTTCTGATGGACCCGTCATAGTTTTGTCGCTAAAAAACCACTCAATTAACGGGCAGGTAGTAGTTTTGTCAGTAGGAAACGAGCAGTTGCTATGACGTTTTACCAGTAAAAAACACTAGTGAAATAGTCACTATTAAATTTTGCGAGCATGTATTATGACTGAATTACACGAGAAAGTTTTCAATATTTTTAAAGACCCCTGATATGAGAAAATCAGAGGTAATTATATATCACTTAACTAAACAACTAAAACATATTTTCTTATTTCAGACACTGGACGATTTTCAATTACTTCGCTGACCCTTACAAAACGAAATGGTTGCCCAGATCCAGACCAGCTAAGAGATCAGAACGGGAATTGTAGGGAAACTTATGACTAGCTTAATATATTTAAATATTTACTTTTAACAGAGAGTTGAAATAAATGGAACCTATTCTTTTTTAAATTCATCTTTATTACCTATCACTACATACATAGTAGGTTTGGGACTGTCATTTTCCAGAGTTCAAAATGTATGCGCTTGAAATAGATATTTTCTAAATTCAATTTTAACAAAATTGTGATAAAACAATTATAGTGAATATATTTTATAAAATATATTATACTTGGAAGCTCTATTTTCACCACCATAATCAGATTCTTATTTTGCAGCGACCATGCAATTTATCTTTAACATACATATATTTATAATTAATAATTGCATTATTTTCTTTAACCATTCATTCATAATTTTTACCTATTCCTTGGGCATAGATTTTTGCATTACAACAAACAGTTTATATAAGCGTTTCGCTTCTCATAGGGAGCTTTTTCAAAGTTTTAATGCCCTAAATAGTAAAAAGATAAATAAAACAGATATATTTTACGACATAGTCAACATTTAACAAATGACAAAACTTTTTAACGGATATTACACAATCACAATTCACAATACAATTTAAACTAGGTTCTTTAAATACTTATACTTTTTACTATGGGTACGTATCTCGGAGTATTTGTTGCTATATAGCACTAAGCATAATTATTATTATGCTAGTTTTGCTTGTCATTTCGAGGAATATTCTGAACGTTTATGTTGTTAATCGAATATTAACTTTTTTGGTTGAAGTGCAGTGTGATTTATTTTTATAATATTTCTTATGAAACGGATTCAATATATTTCCCTATTATTTTATTTTTATATTAGAGCAATATTTTGTTTTTGATTGAAATGCACGGTATGTTGCAATTGAGTTTTTATTTTATTTATCGTATTAAATTAAAATATATTTGGCTCAAATTACTTATGTCTATTTGTCATTACAGCATATTTTTCTATTTTTATTGCATATCATTTCCTTCACTACTAATTTATGATAGTTCATTTCCGGTGTTAAAATTTGGGTTTGCTTAAACTCAAATGTGTATCCTGTGTTTTCATATAACTTGATGACGCATCCAAGTTGTTGTACACAAGGGAGGTCATATTCACTATAAGTTCTTGGCAAATTATTGAAAAATCATTTTTTTATTATATTTTCGCTCTGTTAATTTGTTATTTAATAAAACCCTATTACGCTGTGTGGTAATCTTTTTTTATATACAACGTGTCTAAGATAAGGAGTACTGGCTAGTACAGAGATTTCGGAGACCGTATGAGATGCAACGAAGCTTAAATTATAAAAGATTTTACGTCTTAACGCGCAAAAAATTTCCGTTGGTTCCGGAGACATACGTAAAAAATAGAATTTTTGAAAAATGGTTCTCATTTTTTGTTGAGTATATTTCAAAAAATTTTTTTAAACAAATGATACTTTCTCATGGCCACTTTTTGCCCTTTACAAGATGGTGATATTGAATTTAAAATCTTATGTTTCATCTTTGGGTCACCATCATCGACTTAATTTTTTTATATACGGCTCCGATTCTCTGATGTCAACGTAAGTTCAACAATGTACCAGAAGTTCTAGTTCAGTTATGTTTACATCATTTTTTCAGCATCTTCAACTTCATTTAAAAAAAGAACGGCTCTGGTTCCATGATATCAAACTTTTGAAGCGCTTTTCATTCTTAATTCAATAATGTAAAAAATACTTGATTTAAATTTTGTATTGCGGTTTACATTTAAATAAGATAAATAATCAATAATTATTAATTATTACTTAAAGTGAAAAAGTAATAATAATAAACATGGATATAACAAGGATAATAATAACATCAAAATAGTAGAATCTAAGTTCACTGGAGGTGTTCAAAAAGAATGCCCTCATTCTCTAAACATAAATTGCACTTCATTATTGTAGATTCTAAAGCATTAGTCAGCATAACTCTAGCATAACTGGTGTTATACTTTGAGAAGCTTCAAGCCCCAATCTTCTAAGTTCTGGTTCTACTTTAAAGTTTTCCTACTTAACGCAATTTTGGACATCACCTCAAAGAAAAACATCTAACGGCGTAATCTCGGTTTTGCTGGAAATCTATCTGAAAGGTACACATTGACTGCTCTGGCATTATGTGCAGGCGCACCATCTTTTTGAAACCAATGGCTGCGAATTTCGGCTAGAGGCGTATTATCCAAGGCTTCTTCTAAATTATTTTCCCTAACTTGAGATAACGCTCTGTGAGTTTAAATTACGGCGATAAAAAATGGGCCAATAGTTCGTCTTCCCACAATTCCAGCCCACATATTGAATCTAAAATGGTGTTGGTGTCTTGCTTCTTTAACTAAACGTGAATTTTCTGTGACCCAGTAATGCTCATTTCTTTTATTTAAAATCACATTTTTAGTAACCATGCTCTCCTTAGACCATGTGTTAAGGAAGGTTTTCATTTTCCTGACATTCGCAAAATGTTCTGCATCTTTCTGAATCACCGGGAGTAAGTCCTTGACAAATTCTGTATTTATACGGATGAAATTTTTGTCTTTTTTTAATAAATTGTGCTGTTGATTTCGCTGCGCCTACTTTTTGTTGTTCAATTTTCCGAGCAGATATTCCAGGATTCCCAATAACTCTTAATAATACGTTGCTTTCTTTTTTCTAATTACTGGGCTTTTGTCGACAAAGTACAGGTTTTTTAAACGCAGCGTATCCTTTAAGCCTAGTTACTTACTAACTTCCTGAATATTTTCTCATTAGGTTGCCTCCTTTCCGAATAGTTGTTCAAATACATACGAACCGCTACATAACAATTTCGGTTCCTTAAAATGAAGCAAGTTAATATATAAAATTTTTCTTCACTTGAAGACAAGCGTTCCATATTTTTATAATGCAAGATTGCAAGAAAATTGTTTAATAGAAAATGATGTCAAGCTTAATGCATCACTATGACGATCATTTTATTCCAAAACCGACTTTCTTCTAAAATATAATAACACATTCAAATTTACAAGTATCTCGAACACAAAATTTAAGCATTTTTCGTAGCAATTAATAATTTATTGATTATTTATCTCAATTAATTGTAAACTGCAAAATAAAATATTAATCAAGAGTGTTTTTAATAAATTGAAATAGCTGTAATAATTTATGACATACGTTCTACAAGGCAGGTACGAATCGTAGAAAACTTTTAATAATAATGCTCAAAAAAAAGTAGAACATAACTAAATTAAAACTTGTGGTAGTTGAATTCAGAATTAAATGCCCTTCAAGAATTTGGCATCAGAAAATCAAATTCATAAAAATGAAGTTGATGAGGGTGGCCCAAAGATGAAACGACGGATTTTAAATTCAATATCACCATCGTATAGAGGGGAAAGAGTGGACATGGGAAAGAATCATTTTAAAAAAAAAATCTCTTGAAATAAATCCAGAAAAAATAAAAGCTATTTTGAAAAAATTCTGTGTTTTACGGATATTTCTGGAATCAATCGGAATGTTTTAGGTTTCAAAGCGGCATTTTATTGAGCGTTAAAACATAAAACTTTCTAATAAATTAAGCTTCGTTGTATCTCTTACGGTTTCCGAGATCCCTGTACTGGCCCTCCATATTTTAGACACGTTGTACAAATATAACTCATCTCTCTGGCTATGAAATATGCACGTCTGTGTTATAAAACAAATCCATTCAAATGATATACAAACTCAACACAACACTAATTTAGGCAATTTAATTTCTAATATTGTTGCACGTCTGGCCTAACCATGGAATTCACCTTAGGCTAACACTTAACACAGAGACAAAGCTGTCCCGTACCTATATTCAGATATTCTCATGTCTCATAGCCTCTAAAATTGCTTAACGAGTCGAACTTTGTAGAAGATAATCCCATTATTACTCTGTTATTTTACCTTATAAAGACTAGGTTCATAGCATTGTGAAAGTACTCTTAACTAGGTTATGTTGTTAGTAAAGAAAATGTATGCATAGATAACTTGGTTCTGTCAGCTTTGCTTCTGTTGTAATAAATGAAAGTAATGCTTTTGTGTTTGACTATATGTGTATTATGGCAAGTTATTCCTTATAATGATGGTTATTACTCAGAAGAATACATATTTCGCCATAAGTTAAAAGAAGGTTCTTAATCAGCCCAATGTGTCACACATATTACATGCAAGTACAGGTAGAGTACTATAATTTTTCTTTCGCCATTTCAGTCGAAGTACCTGAAAACAGGCTAACTTTTAAATTGTAACATGGAGTTTATGGCCAGTGTTCATATTTTATAGAAGTGAAAACTTCTTTAGCGCCGTTGGGTGTGATTTGAGACTCGATTTAACGGAAACGAGGAAACGGAAAATGCGACATCAAATTCAAAACTTCTTTAGAGCTGTTAGTCGGCTGAAAACGGGAGTGATTTGAAATTCGATAAAACCGATGAAACGGAAAGAGCGACGCCAATAAAAAGATGGAGATCTATAGGATGTAGCCCGCGAAAGAATGAGATAGGACACAATATACGCATATTCACGGATCTTAAGAGGTATAGCAATGGGGTAAAAATAAGGTGCTGTGATTCATGTTTTGAAAGTCAGGGGGTGTTACAATTTTTACCGCGGTTCTTCAGTTTAAAGCACATACTTGGGGGCTATGATTGTAAAAATAATTGATGTTTTGTTTAAGTTTGTTAAGCTTAGCTTAAGTTAATTAACCAGTAATCCATGCCCAATGTATAAGAATTACCCATGTCTCTACGGTCCAGTGAATTGCTTTCAACAGGTCTGTTAAGTGGTCAGACCCTCCGCTTGTCATTCGCATGGCTTGGGTTCGATTCCCGTCTGTGACAAGACATGTTATTTTTAATTTTATCAAGTGTTTAATATCGTCTGTCGTGCGGTTTTAAGCACACGCCTTTTAACATTTCAAATGTTTCTATTATTCTAGTATGGGCTCTCAAATCATGAAAAAGTGCATGAAACATTTGCCACATGACGTCATACACGTGAGAGGTCGTATTAGTTTATTTATGCGGATGCCTTACCTTTGTTTATGTTATCGAGGTAATAAAACTTTACGATGATGAAAAGGGATTTGACTGGGTTTTAAACAACACTATCCAAAAACTTAAATTTGATTAAAATGTATCGGAATCGGTTCAAACGACTAAAATTAATTAGAACTAATCGAATGTTGATTGAACGACAAACCAAAACTAAACAAAAGTAACCAAAACGGGCCAAAACGTACCGGAACAGGTTTCACAAATTAAAGTAAGTTAAAGCTAACCAAAAATAACTAAATTTTGGCTAGTACTAACCAAAAACATTAAATTTGGTTGTTTCAAATGACTAAAATAAAATGGAACTCACTGAAAGTAACCTAAATTTGATTGAATGACTAACCAAAACTAACCAAAAGTAACCAGAAGCACCAAAATGGGCTAAAACAAATCGGAACAGGTTAAAAATATTACAGTAACGTTATAGCTAATTATATATTAAAAGATTTTTCTATCTTCTTATCCGCACATTTTTTATTTATTTTATTTTTTACTATTTTGTCCTATTTTATATTTTTTATGAACTCTGTCTAGCTTCACTTGCGACAATTTGGCAATGCAAATATACTTTTTTGATGATAAATCGGATTGTCGTGATACCGATTTAAAATTTAACTCAGAATCATTTAGTTCTGTGGGGGGGAGCAATTTGTCTTTTATTGAATTGGATACGCTGCTCCAGAATCCCCACCATGGCATTAGCATGAAATATTTAATAATCTAGCCATATTTTATACCTACGGTGTCATCTTGGAAAAAATAATTTGTAAAAGACATCGACGGTGCACCCCTTGATATTTAAGCCCCAAGTATCCGAAAATTTTATGTTCTTTCTTTTTGAGTAGTGCGAGTAATGAATAGTGAGTGACGAGTAGTAAAATTTAACCTGTTCCTAAAATGAAATAGCTTTTCTATTTAATCATTAGAAATGGAAAAAGGGTTCAATTGTAAATCTATAATGCTGCATATGGGTAAAATTATAGTTTTTGGAACGACGCGCGGCGCTTACAAGGCTCAAGGGTTGATATTAAATATGACTTAAAAATATGTTGGGTAAATGATCGAAATGACCTCATGGGCATAACATGAGGAGTAGTAATCGTCGAAGTATTTTGCTGCCTTTTAAATACCCCTTAAATTTGAGGAAAGTAAGTGAAGCAGAGGTAAAAAATCTGAGAAATATGTGTTCTTCTAAAAGCGTACTAAAAATATTGATGAACTTATATAATTATTATTGCTGATAGCTCAAATTTTTTACAACCTGTATTAACTCAAGTACAGTACAATTGGAAAGTAGTTTGGGTTAGTTTGGATTTGTTTTACACTGAGTTAATTACCTAATATTAAAGACCGGATTATATGGAACCAAAAACCTTAAGAATATACGCATATATATATGCATAAATTTTCTTAAATTTATGCAAAAAATACATCAATATGCAATGAATATGCAGTAATAAAGCAACTAAATTTTGATTTTCTAAATTAAATGTCCACTAAATTAGAGGATTAAGTATTTAATAGAAATAAATTAAAGTTGTATATACTTCATTAAATCACAAATTCAATTTTTCTATATTAACTTATGACAAACTTGTATTAATATTAATTTGAAAAATATTAAAACACACTCGTTATTACGTGTGGTTCAAGGTTTTGAACTAAAAATGTGTGGGGTCTATCACTAAAGACACGTTTTTACAAAGAAAATGATCTCTCTACATCTACTGATGTTATAGGCCAAATTTTAATTTTGGAATTAAAGCAGGTTTAATTGCTAAATTATTTACAGTTTTCCCTGATATTATGTTTACAACCTGGCTTAAAACCTTAAAACCTGTGTTTTTTTTTCTATTAAACTTTCTAATTTCGCCACTATTGTTTTTCCTACCTCACCTCGTATTTGTTTGCAATGTAGTACCTATGTTTCTATTATATTCATTTACTTGTACACGATTCCTCTAGTTGCAAAATACTGTCGGCTAGAAGTACATATTTACACTTAATATACATTTACTGTTGTTCTACTTTAACATTTTGAAATATTTCTTTACACTTTTGGATGCACTGTGTATCATCCGGTATTTGTGAAATTAAGTCTTTCAATTTTTGGAAATTATCTGCATAAAATATTGCCGCACGAATACAGGTACCCCATCTGGTTACGACAGGCTCAGGTGGTAATAACACTCCGGGCAAATTTCCCTTGCAAAACTGCACCCTTAATGGGGCCATATGAATATTTTTTGACATTTGCTATTAGGTCATTGACCAATGGAAAGGAAGCTCTAATAATTTCCACAACCCCATTTAATCTGTGAGCTAGTCAAGTTACATGAATTAGTTATTCATAAAATATTTAAAATTTTGTCCTTCCTTTACCATATACGGCGAAGCATCGGACAAGAGGACAAGAATTTTATCTATAGGAACTGAGTTCTATAAACAGAAATGTGTTTCGGTTTCTTGAGTAAAACGGGTAAGTTTAAAGTTGTTTCTTTTCTAGTTCTTTTTCTGCTATGAGTTAAGCTTTCCAAGTTCTTCTTCTGTGAGTTTTCCGATCGTTAATTTAACTACGTAACGATCACACGTATCAGTTGCTTCGTCGATGACAGTATACATATAGTTACCTCCAATTTCGTTCCGGCGACGTTTTTTCTTAATATTGATTCATCTGGAGCATTAAATTTTGAGTATTTTTGCAACAAAGCCTTTACTTACTGGTTGGTCAGCTTGTTTAAAGGAATATTAGCAGCCAAACACATTTTACGCATTTCTTCCTTAAATTTTGACTTGCCATGGTTTTCGTTTTTAAAACTCTCAAATGACTGCTTTAACATTGACTAAATTGGACCGGACTTCATCTTGTTAACCTTAGCAATGAGAGACGTCGTCTAAATTTGTTGTTCTATTCGGAATTTCTCCGAGCAGGAAACAACTTTTGAACAAGGCTTGCGAAAAAACATAATCGCCGTCCAAAACAAGTTCTGGATAAAGCTTAGTCCACGAAGTACATCTTATTTTCGACATAATCACCACTTTCGCTTTCACTTTCACTTTGTTTTGGTGTACAATACTAAGTGCGGCTACGTCAAACGACAACCTCAATAATATTGGTAAACTGTCACAAATGTGAACAACTAAATATTTATGATGGTATAAGGTGTAGGTAAAGAAATTCTAGTTAAAACATCTAGCTTAAAAAACGCACAGACCAATAGACTAATGCAATTTCGCAATAGAAGAATTCTTTATTACTTTATGTACTTTATTAGCCTATTTATTGCCTCTCTTAGAGATAAATCCAAATTTAAATCGAGGTTAGGTGATCAGGAGCCGTGCGCCCGCGCCGCACCGATCAGGCAGCGCGGCGGTGTAAGAAAATAACACAGAAATCTCAAAACATATTTGTATATGCAATAGTTCATAAAATATGCATTTCTCCTTCAAAACCGCAAAACTTTACAAAAAATTAATATACATTTATGCAAAATGCATAAAATCCGTTTTTCTGTTATTATTATTTAAATGATCCGAAATTACTTTTTTCAAGAATCATGATATAACAATGAAATTACAAAAAAAATCATTTCTCATATGATTATGTAGATCATTCAACATTTAGTGTATTATGTACATTGAAATTGAAAAAGTAATAATTTTGAAAGACAGTCACCTCTAGGCCAACAAACCCTAAAGGATAATTAATGCGGTAAGAGAATTTCGTTATACGTTACAAAAGCAGTAGTACACTTCAAACTAGGGTAGTGAAGGGTTTATCTTTAGACCTTTCTATCAAGGAATTAATTACGGTGCGGCAAGTTTGTACAAGTGGCCAAAGAATTCATCAAAGGACGCCTTTTCGATTAGCAGAGTTACTGCTCATTAAATGTAAAAGAACATTTAACTAGCATCGTTCTTCTCGGCAGAAATCTGATCTATGCTTATTTTTCGATTATGAGAGCAAATTATTTTTTAAATATTCCTACAGTCCTTAAAACTATCCTTGTTTATTGGTCTTATTCATAATAGCGATATTTTCTTAACATGATTAAAAATACGTAGAGTTTTCATTATTGTTGAAGCGCAGTTTGTAAGCAGAGAATGTGTTTTAATTAGATTATTGCCGATTAGAAATAAATCCGTTTTTGTGATACAACTAAATGTCTTTTTATTGTAATATATATTTATAACTATTTTAAGATAGTAGAGAAGAGTGCTCAACAATGAGACTAGTGCTACAGTCAGATATTCCATTTCCCCGACTTGTCACGTGACTGACTTATATGTAAAAGTATTATTTTGTGATTATACGACAAATATAAAGATGACGATAACTGATTAAAGCAAAGGTATATTCACTTATTTGATTTGCAGTTGTGTCTTAGTTACTTAATTGAGCTGTTTCACAAATTGGCTATTGAGGCTACATGTCCAACAGTGAGAGTAAATGTATTGCCCCACAGTGAGACATGTCTATATATATTGTCAAATATAATAATTCATAAAGCTATTAACTAATTTACACCCTGTCCCAAGTTTGAACTTGAACTTGGGAATTATTTAATAAACATTAAAAGCAAACTATAAACAACGCGAGCAGTCAACGGGAGCGATTATGAACCTTAAGCATGCAATGATCAGCAATTTCTCTAATATAAATACACTGGCAAACCTTCAGTTCGTCAGACTTTTGGTCTCACCTAAACCAGCTCCAGGGTTAGTCACATGACTGCTTTTGGTTCAATCCGCTCTTTGGTTAGTTACATGATTGCTAAAGTTATAATCCTTTTCCTACCCCAAACCTAGTTCTTGGTTAGCCACATCGACTGCTAAGACTAGAGGTTTTATTAACCACAGTAGAAAAGTCGAGTCTGTCAAAGTTCTTCGAGTGAAGTTTCTAAGTAGTCTGTCAAGTAGTTCAAAGTGTAGTGTCCAAGTGCTCTTAGATACCTTAACATTAAATAAAACACAACATAAGATAAACTATATTTACAAAGCAGTGACCAAAAAGACCTATAAACAATTCATAAAACATACCTCAAGTCGAGAAAGCATGCGCACCTTAATAATTGGGTATAGGCTAGTCTCATTAAGTTTCTGACCAGTAAACGCTGTTAAAACTCTATCGTTGGGTCTTTGACCAATACACATTGTTAATCTTTTCTCATTTAGTTTATCTAATATACTTTATTGTTTTTTTAAGTGCTTTCTTTATCTTCGCTTCTCACCTTACGTAAAGAATCCCGTACTACTATCGGAGTTATACCCCTGCACGCTGAGTAAGGCGTGGCATCGCGATTCAAACGTATGATGACAGATTGGTGGAGGCATTAAGAAAAAATTAAAAGAACTGTCATCTCGAATACTCGCGACAATATATATATATGGAGTGAAATATATATAAATTATACGAAATCTACACTGACTAGAAAATTAAGTGTCTCACAGTTGGTCCATCTTCCTCTGCTTGTAGATTTAGACTTATTTCGGTGAAATAAATTCATGGCGTCAGAAAAGAATTGAGAACCTTTCTTCTTTTCTGTAAACGACATATTTTAGGCACAAGTTTGCAAATTCTGTTTTTATTATTGAAGAAGGCCCTATTCAAATCAGACTTAAAGTGCCTTTTCATAGATAATTTAATTCATTTAAATTTTCCTTTATTCTCATTGCTAAAAAAACATAAATTAAGGCAATCCTGGCTATAAATTAAATGTTTTGCCGTGCTACTCTTACCATTATACTATTTTAGTTTCTAAGCTATTACGTAGTAAGTGATTTTTCTCGCCTTATATGTGATGATCTATATCTCCCCCAAGACAGTACTAGGTTGGTTACTCTATTATTTAAAATCACGTGCGCTAAGAACCAAGCTGTTAGGTAATATTGCAACCAATTTTTCTCCTTATTACAATCCTACTTCTTCGCTGCTCCTGAATCGTGAGCAAGTAAACATATTTTAAAATGTAGCATTTGATAATCTGCAAAATATTCAGGATTTTTATTATACTACATAACTGTTTTAGAACATAGCCAATACAAATCATAATTGTCCGATACGGACGGTTATACAAATGTTGGGTTACAAAAAATCCGCTTGTGTTGAAAAAAAAAACTAAGCATATCCACAAAACTATTGTTGAAATACTCGTTTTAGGTATAACTAATCTTCAGTCCGCAGTTATTAAAGTTTTGTTTAGTTTAACTCCCTGATACCTCCAGAATGTTAAAATATTTGTTCTCTCCAATTATTTGCTGGCAGCATAAATAAAACCCTTTTTGAAAATCAAGCCGTTAAAAAAATATTTTGCCTTTTAAACTGCTTCAAAGCGAAAACAAACTTTATCTGACCATGAATCCGTAACGAAAATCTCGGTTATTTTTTTAAGCAAATTAGACCAGCAGTTCTACGGACGGAAAAAGCAAGCTTATTTTTGTATAAAATTAGAAGTCAATATAAATATAAATTAGAATATATGTCGAGTTTATTAGTTAAATTTATTTATCGAGTTACCGCTTCACCAAACCACTCTTTAAATTGGCATTTCGGACTCTATCATTATTTAAGGGAAACTCGGAGATATGTAAACATAACGAAAACCTATCCTTGGCGTTTTTCAATGAGCAAATTATGGTTTTCTTTACCTTATATTAAAATTAAACGACACAATTATCTATTTGACCAATTCTCAAAAATTAACTTACAGGAAAATTTTTACTGTCGATTAGACATTGGCATTTTGAAGATAAACTTGCATATTCCATATTAATCGATCTAAATAAACAGGATAATATTTCAAAAATGCAAAAATCGATTTACAAAATAGTGAAAAACAAATATCCTTATTCAGTTTTGAGCACTTTTTGGTCATGAAGTAGAGCTAAGGAGCTCCTAAAAACTTTCGTACGATAATAATATTTAATTCATATGTTTAACACATTTTTTATATAATTAGTGATTTGTCCACAATCGATTTTTCTTAATGATACTTACAAAAGCTGTTTGATCGGTCCACCGTTACACTTAAATTTTTCATTAGATATTATGTAATGAGATATCTTGAAGAACTAAAAGTAAAGAGTATTCTGTCAAAAATTTGGAAATTCCAGAGCGTTGTGAGGTCTGGTTGTCAAAATTCAGTATCACAATTATTGTGAACAGAATGGCATTTGTGAGCATCAGTAACAAATAGTGAAAGACACAGTTCTGATCAATATAGTGGTTCTCTTATTAACAAATATTCTAAATTCATCCAAATATTTAATTATTATTATTATTATTTTAAACATAAAAAATACAGGATAAGAAAATAATTTCAAAAATTATGAAAATAATAGTATTATTTATTTTTGACGGAACGAGAAGTTTCTTTATTTACTCATTCTTAATCGGTTTGTACATAAACAAAATCTGTAGCTGAGGGTCGCACACTTGCCCGGCAAGGCGCGCGGCGCCGGCGCCGGCGCCGCCGTCCGGTGACGGCCGCCGTCTGATGATGGCATCGCCCACGTTTCCGGCAACAACCGGCAGATTCGGCCACACATCGCAGAATAGATTTGGCAGTTGCTGTCAAGATGTATGACGACATAGGCACTAGCGGCCCAGACGAAGAAATTGCTGTAATAATAGCTTTAACAGAAGAAACTAGAAAAATAAAGAGAACTTGGGCCCATCCTATTAATGAAAAGAGGGAAGAACTTGGAGAATTCCACCATTTAGGTATTCGAAGATTTGAAACAAGACGAAAGACATTTTTTTCATAGTTCAGAATTTCGTTTCATACATTTTCAGAACTTCTCGATATTCTGGAGCCTGAACTAACATTTCATAATACCATATGTCGAGGAGCAATAGCAAAAGAAGAAAGACTTGCTGTAGCTTTAAGATAAGTAATAAATCATTATTTATGTGTTCATGTTTATTGAAGTGATTGTTATATAATGTACCAAAAGATAAAAATAACAATTTACATTCTTAATGACTAAGCATATATATTTTTTTAATAAACAAAGAATAGTGCTAATAGCAATAACTCAAAAACAGGATTAACTCTAAAATAATATTAAATAAATATTATTGGTAATTATTATCATTAGCACCATTAATCAGTTCTTATTTCAGTAATATTCTGTGAATGTGACGGAGTAGGGCTCAAAGCTGGAAAACGTGCTTCTGATTGTGAGTATTGTACGTTAGATGAGTGTTGTCTTTGTCAATATGGTAAATTTTTTATGTTTAAAGTGTCTCGTACTTGATGTTCAAAATTATCTGTTCCAATGTCAGCAATATCCTGTGAATGTGACGGAGTAGGGTTCAAGGCTGAGAAATGTGCTTGTGATTGTGAGTATTGTACGTTTGATGAGTATTGTCTTTGTGAATATCGAAAATTTTGAATGCTTGAAGAATATTGTACTTGAAGTTGAGAATAGGGTTAATGTTGTAAGACTGGAGCATGTTGTTTTCGTAGCTGTGAGTTAAAGACGTATGCGTGGTGTGACTGAAAACGAAGTAGTGATGAATGGCAGTTTTCAGTAGTAGCTCCTTGATTTGTAGCTTGAGTTTTTTGCTCATTGACGATTTTAAAAATTGTTGCCTTGACCTCAACTTGTAGTTCAGGATTAAACGTTTTGACTTTTCAGCCATGCGCTCAAAACATGTTGATATATGGTTTGAGGCACGTATATGAGCCTGTATATGTTTTTGTTATCTAGGTAATTTTTAAGTACAATTATATA